>JAIGNY010002250.1:3810000-3957500 GCA_020152595.1 Chiridota heheva
TTAATTCGCATTTAAAAAAAGCCTTAATGGTTTTTACTATTACTAACAAGGAACAAAAAGAACAGAAATGAATTATGATAAGAAACAAAAGAAAATTAGTAAACACTGAAAGAGATGAATAATAGAAAAGGTCAAAAATGAAAAATCCCATTAATTCCAAACAGAGCGGGGATTTCATCAACGTACCTCATATGATATGGTAGCCAGGTTCTGCTGATATTTGATGCTCTTCTTCCCATCTCCATTCTTTGCTTGCAGCTCAGTTAAGAGGGTGAACACCTAAAGTAGACAAGTTTAATATGCACAAGAAAATCACAATGGGGGGAGGGGGCAAAATTAACATATTTTTTAAATAGACATATTCAATACAAAAAACAATCACTACCAAATCTTTGTAGGGCAAGTGCATATGGTGAGTCACCCAAGACACTCAGTCTAGCAAGTAACAACACTTTGCAATGTTCCTTTTTTCAAAAGCCTCTCTTGTGGATAAAAAAGAAAAATAATGACATGAGAAATGGTCCTAGGAACAACAGGTTCAGTAAATTAAAATACAGCAAAGATAACTGAACTTTAACACTAATTACAAGTCACAACTAGTTAGATTTTTAAAAACTTTGCCATAATGTAAATATTTTAGCTTTCATTTCTTAGCCAATCCTTATGTGGAGCTGAAATGTAAATCACAAATAATGCATTGTGCAAAACTGTTGACTCTAAAACAATTTTCTTAACTGGTGAGAGAAGACTCTGAGCCTTGCTCCCTCCTCCACCAGAAACACTTATATCTTTGGGTTTTAAGCATGTTTAAATGTACATACAAGAAGACAATCATTCCCACCTGACCAACAGGAATTTGAATACCAGAAGGGAACTACTGCAAACCACATGATTGTTTATGCTAAGATCATATTTCTTTGCACGGGCCTCTCTGCAAATTCCGTTTATTTACCACATTCAGCGCATTGAACACACCTGCTCTAAAAAGTGCCACCCAACATAACATTATTTGACTAATAATATAATTTATTTAATTACTTTGAAGTCTTTAAATACTCAAGTAGTTCAATAGTGGCCTACAAGCATGGGCGTTTTTTAGGAAGAAAGTATGGGTGTAAAAAGTGGCGCAATTCCATTTTTGTAAGCACCCTGGCCGCTTATTATGTCGGATACGGCATATCATATTTGTATAATTTTTCTTCCTATTCTTTTCTTTCTTGTACTTCTTTTTAAGGTAGGACCACAATGGAATAAGTATGCTGGTCCGGCATACCTTTGTGTCATGCCCTGGACATTGTTCTTTTTATTCTGAATTATGTTAATTTTGTATTTCTGTAAGAATGTATTTCTTTATTTGAGGTGCAGAATTTCAAATCAAACTAAGCATATAATGAACATATTTACAATGGATAGAAGGTGTAAAACAAACTTACCTCAAAGTTACTTAACATGGCAGCATTTTCATTTACACTGAAAAAAAAAAAAAAAATGTATGTTATTTAAATTCTAATAACAGTGTAGCAAGGCAAAGATGTTGTTTATGAACAAATTGCATTTGTTTACAATATAATAGTAGAATATTAGTACTCTTTAGAGGGCATACCTCCACCCCCATTGCAATTCCAACATGCCGAGAATAATTTTATAGTTTATTCGATCCCCATACCCAATAAAATTTACCTACTGGTGAGGTGAAGTGTGCATATTAACTAGATTATTTTATTTGCACAAGACGACTTTTGTGCGAAATGTTTGAACTGAGATCGCAACTTACAGTAAGTTAAAAATGGTTAACATTCACATAACTTGGCACAAGGTAGAGGAAAAATGTAGGCCTACTGTTCTGATAAGCATAATTGGGGAGCTTTGTGTGCGTACTAATTAGCTCATTTGCATAACATTTAAAATATTTCTTTCTATACGTCTTAAATTAAGGAAGGTATGGTGATGTTATTTGCAAAAATGATCATATAGGCCAAGAGCACTGCTTACAATTAAAAGTGAGTTGCTTTGTGCAATAAGATCAGCTCTGTAATAAGATCAGCAACCAAAAATGGATTGTTTCACCTGCATTATTTTAAATATAAATCTTCATTAACATGTTAAGACACATGTACAAAAAAAACAACTATGATATATGTATGTATCACCAAAGATATAGCATTTGTGAGACACAATTGAGTTACTAAAAACTTACACTTCCATCTTTATACATATTGCTAAGAACTTGATGAATGACCAGTGGATACTGGAAAACAGCAAAAGCTTTTGTTTCTATCTGCTGGCAAAAAAAGAAAGTACACATTCTGTAATTTACTTTTGTTTCCTAGATTTTAATGCACTACATGATTACCATAGTATAAGAAAAAATTTAGACCCAAATGTTAAAAGACAGCCACAATTCGAATCTTGTGTCGGGTGGCTGTTTAGTAAAATTATTTTATCAAGAAATAATAAAGATGAGAACTACTTTAGATAAATGTAAAACCAGAATGGTAAATACTATTATGGTTCGCAAGCCCATGCAAATTGATACCCATATCAAATGACCTGCCCAATTATAAAAAGGCATCCACCATTATGTCCCATATGACATCCTATGTCCCACAACGCATCCACCATCATGTCAATTGGGCACATCTGCAGTTGGACGACGGGCTACCTGTGAACAACATATGAACTGAATCCATGTATTTTTACTATCATTATTATTATCATCATTTCATGTATCGTTCTTGGATACTGTGTTTGCAAGCTCTTTTTAACAGTAATACTAAGCCCGCCCGCTATGCATGTTAATAAAATTCAACATTTTTGTACCATGAACATGTAGACACTAGCGAACAACATACCTACCCCAAATATGAAACAAAACAGACATGCGGTTGTTAAAATATAAACATTTTCAGATTTTAACATTAAGCCCAGCCATGTCACTCAATGACCAATTCATACAAGTGAAGTGTGTGGCTACATTTCGCGGTTGTCTCTCGTGTGTCAAGCCCTTGAAACTTTTTTCCAAAGAAAATTCAACTGACCATTGCTGCATCCTGCGATTCCTGGAAATGGCACAATCTCTACAGTTTTCAAACCTCTTTCTGCCCATACTTCGCATTTCTCGCCTCCCTTGCTAATATACTAGAATGGTAAATACCGTCCGATCATGGTTCGTGCCCATGCAAATTGACACCCATATCATATGACCTGGCAAATCATAAAAATGAATTCTCACACAAAGTCCTACATGGCATCCCGTGTCCCACATGGCATCCCGTGTCCCACATGGCATCCCGTGTCCCACATGGCATCCCAAGTCCCACATGGCATTTCGTGTCCCACATGGCATCCCTTGTCCCACATGGCATCCCCTGTCCCACATGGCATCCCATGTCCCACATGGCATCCCATGTCCCACATGGAATCCCATGTCCCACATGGCACCCCATGTCCCACATGGCATCCCATGTCCCACATGGCATCCCATGTCCCACATGGCATTCCATGTCCCACATGGCATCCCATGTCCCACATGGCATCCCATGTCCCACATGACATCCCATGTCCCACATGACATCCCATATGCCACATGACATCCCATGTCCCCATGGCATCCCATGTCCCACATGGCATCCCATGTCCCACATGGCATTCCATGTCCCATATGGCATCCCATGTCCCACATGGCATCCCATGTCCCACATGGCACCCCATGTCCCACATGGCATCCCATGTCCCACATGGCATCCCATGTCCCACATGGCATCCCATGTCCCACATGGCATCCCATGTCCCACATGGTATCCCACATCCCACGTGGCATCCCACATGGCATCCCACCCCATGTCCCACGTGGCATCCCACCCCACGTGGCATCCCATGTCCCATCCCTAGCCCACCCCATGTCCCACATGGCATCCCATGTCCCACATGACATCCTACATGGCATCCCACGTCCTACATGGCATCCCATGTCCCACATGGCATCCCACATCCTACATGGCATCACTCCCACACGTCCCATCACATGGCATCCATGTCCCACATGGCATCCCACGCATCCATGTCCCACATGGCATCATGTAACATGGCATCCCATGTCCCACATGGCATCCATGTCCATGGCATCCCATGCCCACATGGCATCCATGTCCCACATGGCATCCCATGTCCCACATGGCATCCCATCCATGGCATCCATGTCCCACATGGCATCCCATGTCCCACATGGCATCCCATGTCCCACATGGCATCCCATGTCCCACATGGCATCCCATGTCCCACATGGCATCCCATGTCCCACATGACATCCTATGTCCTACATGACATCCCGCCTATGTCCCACATGACATCCCATCCTTTGTGGCATTCCACCATATCTCCCACATGGCATCCCACCCCATGTCCCAAATGACATCCCATCCCATCCCTTGTCTCACGTGGCATTCCACCATATGTTCCACATGGCATCCCATCCTATGACCCACACGACAGCCCACCATGTCACACATGACATCCCATCCCTTCCCTTGTCCCACATGGCATTCCACCATATCTCCCACATGGCATTCCACCATACAGTATGTCAGATATGGCATTCCACCATATGTCCCACTGGCATTCCATCATCATATGTCCCACATTGCAACCATCCTATGACCCACATGGCATCTCACCCTATGTCCTACATGGATTCTATTCTATGTCCCACATTAATCCAACCATGTCCCACATTGCATCCTCCATATGTCCCACATGGCATCCCTCCCTGTGTCCCACATGGCGTCCCTCCCTGTGTCCCACATGGCATTCCTCCATGTCCCACATGGCATCCCTCCCTATATCATCCCACCCCATATTCCTGCATCAGTGGCTTTGTACCTGATGTCCCACATGACATCAGCATGCCTCATTGACCTACCATCCCCCTTCACCTGCCATCCCCCATTCATCTACCTTCCTCCATTCACCTCCCATCCTCTATTCCCCAACATGGCCCCATTCACCGACCATCCCCAATTTACCTACCATCATCCATTCATCTACTACCCCAATCCACCTTTTGCCATTCACTCATCTATCAAATATACTCTTAACCCACTCATCATTCCAACCTTCACTATAACCTTCCTGATCTATCTACCAAATCAGAATAAAAATTCAGTACAGATTAATTTGCAGATTATCATAAGTCTATGATGTGTCCACTCTATTCAAGTTGGCTTGAAGTAGCTGGTAATGGGGCGAGCTGGTAATGGGGGGGCTGGTAATGGGGCGGGCTGGTAATGGTAATGGGGCGGGCTGGTAATGGGGCGGGCTGGTAATGGGGCGGGGCTGGTAATGGGGCGGGATGGGGTAATGGGGCGGGCTGGTAATGGGGCGGGCTGGTAATGGGGCGGGCTGGTAATGGGGCGGGCTGGTAATGGGGCGGGCTGGTAATGGGGCGAGCTGGTAATGGGGCAAGCTGGTAATGGGGCGAGCTGGTAATGGGGCGAGCTGGTAATGGGGCGAGCTGGTAATGGGGCGAGCTGACTGTAGGCCTACACTAGCTATTAATCATATCCCACAATACACTTTTTGACATACAGGTGGCGTGTACAGTGGGTTATTATACTTTCCATACATAAAGGTGAAGGTGTTGACGAGGTGATGAGACGAGCTGACTGTAGGCCTACACTAGCTATTAATCATATCCCACAATACACTTTTTGACATACTGGTGGCGTGTACAGTGGGTTATTATACTTTCCATACATAAAGGTGAAGGTGTTGACGAGGTGATGGGGCGAGCTGACTGTAGGCCTACACTAGCTATTAATCATATCCCACAGTACACTTTTTGACATACTGGTGGCGTGTACAGTGGGTTATTATACTTTCCATACATAAAGGTAAAGGTGTGTTGAACCAAACTTAGGCCCATGGTCAATGGGGCGAAATTCACCCAAGCTAGCTATCTTACCATATTATGTATCTTTATTGCCTTAAATATTCTAATACTAAGTTCTTTAAAGTTGTTTTAGTGCTCCAAAAAGACAAACTTAGAAAATCCTTTATACTTCTTTTGGAGAGAGTTTTTCCCAATCGACCTTTGAAGTTTCTGTCTCTCGTAATTGTTTATGTTTGACGTCATATTACATCTATGGTTGTCGTACAGCTGATTGGCTGACAATTCATGCACAATTAAATAGATTCAATTAACAAGTAAACATTTTTATCGAACTTTGACCTCATAAATAATCAACAAAATTTAGTTCTGCTCTTAAAGTAAAGGCTGAATAGTTGTTCGCATCGCAAACAGAAGACTCACAGAAAATATATAAATTCTACAATTTCCAAGTAAATTTTTAAACGGCAGGATTTTGTGGATAAACGATAAATCTGTTGTGAACCTAGTAATAGAGAAGATTATTCTAAGGGAAGTTGTGTAAAGTTGAATAAAGTTAAGACAAAATTGTTGTCTTTCATCTCCAATGGCGTGCATAGGAAAAAACCATAACCTTCATGAGGCCACAGATCAGTAAACAACAGCAATCACAAATGTTAACATACAGAAACGTGTTAGTATTCCAGCCATTTTAGTATGGCTGCCATTGGTAATGGCTGGCTTTCCAAGGGTACTACAAAATCATACACCCTCCTGTACTGTTTTAAGCAAGGCATAGGAAAATCTCAGTTTTAAGATCTTTATGAAAACAAAACCATTTTACCTCCTTTTTTTTTTGCCCACAATGATTAGAATCGATGTTTGAATCAATCCATGTCTTCAAAAACTGTTTCTAAGGTGATTTTTAATCAAAGTATTTTCCTTCTGTTAAAATCATCTGATGGGCTCTCCAAAGTATAGTCAAAGCTCAAAACACTGCCATCGGGGCTATAACATTTTAGAGGGGGTAATATGTTTTAGATTATTTGAAGAAAAAATTAAGATAATGCTTATAAAGTAATAGTTATAATTATATAATATAAACATTTCTTGATGTTTTATCTATTTGTTTTCACACAGTTTTTTTTACCCAAACTATTTAACAAAATCATATGAACAAAAAAAATGTTAACGAAAAGTCAACTTGTAATTTAGTGGAATATTCTAAAACTTATTTGCCAACGTTGAATAATTAATCACAAAAGTGCAGTGACTAAAAAATGGCGACCAAAATATGAATCTTGGAGAACTTTATCCCGTCGTGGTGCTAAATATAATAGGTAAAAATTTTGGAAAAGTTTTTTAGAAAAGTGTATAATTTAGACTAATTGATATAAGAATATCCAAAAAGTAAGTTATTTTTCAATCATCAATTTTTTACATGTGAATAAAAAAACAACAACATAGGAATTGTACCTACTTTTTAAGTTCTAACAACCCTCATACGGCAATCCTAATGTCAACCCATACTCGGGCCGGTACTGAGGGATGTGTATAATAACTAGGATAGTACTAGGCCTACAGCCTACAGGGTCTAATCAATAATATAATACTACTATATAAATTCATTTGTATTACATAAAAGTGATCCATGATGATAAAAGGCATTATTCAAAGTTGACCTTAGATCGTTGCGGAAAGGCCTAACGTTAGTTATTGTAGCGCGTACTTGAAATTCATCTACGCTTCTATGATAAACAAATGTTGCAGTTTCAACGTTACATGTGGTTCATCATGGAGTCCACTCTAATGAAAAAACAAGGCAGTTGATAAAGAATAAATTTGAAGATGACGTGCAAGTCTCATAAAACACTTTTGGCTAAATATAATATACATTGGTTTAAACTGTACGGAGATCGGGAAGTTCATCTGTTCATTGTTAGCTTTATTTTTATTTCATTTACTCTCTCTGCGTACCAGGTTATTTTCCTTAGGTTTTCTATATTGTCCGTATCATAAAGGTTTGTTTTACTCATATCTATTCCAATAATGTTCCTAAAGTAGAAACTTGAAAATATGTTCACTGTTCAGTATCTTCATGGTCACAAAATTCACAATTTATATTAGGGGTAGCCTTTCTTGTAATTAGCTTTAACATAATCAGTCTTAATTTGATTATAGTAAGGGTCTTCACTGTTTTCAACTCTGCAATATATTTATGTCTTTCACAACCATGTTCTTGTTGAAATCTGAGTTAAATAGCTAGTTTTCTTTCTTTGATTCAACGCCAGTGCACCACAACTGGTTATCAAAGGCCGTGGACATTAACTTGGTTGTCAATGTTATGTCTGTCCCTACGTCGTACCTGTGTTCTCGTCCGGGTCGTATTAAGCGTTTTGTGATAGCATTTGTACTATCATAACCGAATACGCAGGCGACGACCCCGTCACTGTAATTGTGTGTTCAACTCTCTCTCTCTCTTTGATCCATTTCCTCTAGGCCCATTTCATCAGCAATTTTTTTTTTTGTGTGCAGATTTTCTAGAACTTGTACTTCCTCTACTGATAGATTAGTCCAAATTTCTATATTAATCCAACTAGACAAGATAAATTCAGCATAAATACAAGCATGATCTGACACCGACAGAGGAGGATCCAGGAGAATCCTAGAGTCTTTAGAGGATAGTGCGAGTCACTGACTTGGGCTGTTTTACTAAAACCCGTTAACGTTACTAAAACTTTTAGTAACGTTAACGTGTCACTGTTAGGCTATTATTAGATTCAACTAATCGCATCAAGCACAAATTATAGAGAATATATAGGACCTAGGGCCTACTCTAACTTACAATCAATGCATGCATGCTGCTCGAGTCGGTCTGGTCAGCGGCTAGCTAGCTAGACCTAGGCTAGCTGGCACCCGCGTGAAGATTGTTACTTATTACTTATTACTTATTCGCTGCCGCTGTGAACGTGAATAATATGGCCGTGGTGTCGGGTGTTTGAAAGTCGCGCATACCGATGCGAATAACTACCTTTCCATTACTTATTCGAAATTTGTTCCATTGAGCGCTTGGAATTCGGGTTTGTATAGGCTTCCGTCATTACGTTTTTTGGCCCGATGTTAAATGTGGTTAGTGTGGTTTTTTCCCAGTAAGGCATTTTATTTATTTCAGATTATAGCCTAAATATCAGGAGGCAGAACTGAGCTGGCAACATATGTTGTTATCGAAAAGTTTGTTTTGGTGACACGATTGGTGTCTTTAATAGGATTTACAGGCTGGCATACAGACATTTGGAATACTGTGTCACTTAGCAGGAACCACTACCCGGTAGGACTATTCCTTAACTGTCTAAAGATATGACTTTAATACCCCCAGCCCCGTCGGAGATAGGAACATCGAGCGTTGGAGTGCCCCTTCTCTTCGCTAATATATTCCCTAGTATATACGTTATTATATAAAATACATGTAGTAAACAAACTCGATTTATCGTACAATTACTCTAAAGATCGCTTAGCTTATGCCTTCATCCTATATATATATATATATATATATATATATTTATATATATATTCTTTACCTATACAATGGTATAAATTTTAAAGCTCCCATCCCCGTCGGGGATGGTTAAGTTAGGCGTTCAAATGCACCCCTTCAATGATATTTTGCAGTTACGGAAAAGTTTATAGTGCAATAACTCACAAAGTCGCCACTGTGTTACTTAACTGATGCCTTCACCATATAGATATTTTCTTTACCGGTACAATTATATGACTTTTGATACCCCCAGCCCCGTCGGGGATAGGTTAATCAAGCGTTTAAGTTCCCTTCCCCTTCATTAATATGTTCCCGTAGTACTATATAATACACTAAAAAATAAATCTAGACTGCGCGTACAATTACTCTGAAGATCGCCACTGTGTCACTTAGCAGGAACTGCTACCCGGTAGCAGTATTCCTTAGCTATCTAGTGATATAATTTTTAATACCCCCAGCCCCGTCGGAGATAGGTACATCGAGCGTTGAAGTGCCCTTCCCGTCAATAATACGTTCCGTAGTAAATACATGTAGAAAATAAACTAAATTTATCGTACAATTACTCTAAAGGTCGCCACTGTGTCACTTAGCTGAAACAACTATCTGGTAGAACTATTCTTTAGCTATCTAATGATATAACTTTTAATACCCCCAGCCCCGCCGGAGATAGGTACATTTGTCGTTCAAATGCCCCCACCCCTTCATTTATATTTTGCAGTTACGGAAAGGTTTATGGTGCAATAACTCCTAAAATCGCCACTGTGTCACTTAGCTGAAACAACTATCCGATAGAATTGTTCTTTAGCTATCTAATGATATAACTTTTAATACCCCCAGCCCCGTCAGAGATAGGTACATCGAGCGTTGAAGTGCCCCTTCCCGTCACTAATACGTTCCCGTAGTAAATACATGTAGAAAATAAACACAATTTATCGTACAATTACTCTTAAGATCGCCACTGTGTCACTTAGCTGAAACAACTATCCGGTAGAACTATTCTTTAGCTATCTAATGATATAACTTTTAATACCCCCAGCTCCGTCGGATATAGGTACATCGGTCGTTGAAGTGCCCCTTCTCTTCATTAATACATTCCCCTAGTATATACGTCATTACATAAAATACATGTAGAAAATAAACTAAATTTATCGTACAACTACTCTACAGATCGCCACTGTGTCACTTAGCTGAAACAACTATCTGGTAGACCTATTCTTTAGCTATCTAATGATATAACTTTTAATACCCCCAGCCCCGTCGGAGATAGGTACATTGGTCGTTGAAGTGCCCTTCTCTTCATTAATACATTCCCTAGTATATACGTTAGTATATAAAATACATGAAGAAAATAAACTAAATTTATCGTACAATTACTCTAAAGATCGCCACTGTGTCACTTAGCTGAAACAACTATCTGGTAGAACTATTCTTTAGCTATCTAATGATATAAGTTTTAATACCCCCAGCCCCGTCGGAGATAGGTACATTGGTCGTTCAAATGCCCTCACCCCTTCATTTATATTTTGGAGTTACGGAAACGTTTATAGTGCAATAACTCCTGAAATCGCCACTGTGTCACTTAGCTGAAACTACTATCCGGTAGAACTATTCTTTAGCTATCTGATGATATAACTTTAATACCCCAGCCCCGTCGGATATAGGTACATCGAGCGTTGAAGTGCCCCTTCTCTTCATTAATACATTCCCCTAGTATATACGTCATTACATAAAATACATGTAGAAAATAAACTAAATTTATCGTACAACTACTCTACAGATCGCCACTGTGTCACTTAGCTGAAACAACTATCTGGTAGACCTATTCTTTAGCTATCTAATGATATAACTTTTAATACCCCCAGCCCCGTTGCAGATAGGTACATTGGTCGTTGAAGTGCCCCTTCTCTTCATTAATACATTGCCCTAGTATATACGTCATTACATAAAATACATGTAGAAAATAAACTAAATTTAGCGTACAATTACTCTAAAGATCGCCACTGTGTCACTTAGCTGATGCCTTTGTCCTGTATATATATTCTTTACCTATACAATGATATTAATTTTAAAGCTCCCATCCCCGTCGGGGATGGTTAAATTGGGCGTTCAAATGCCCCCACCCTTTCAATTATATTTCGTAGTTACGGAAAGGTTTATATTGCAATAACTCCTACAATCGCCACTGTGTCACTTAGCTGAAACTACTATCCGATAGAACTATTCTTTAGCTATCTAATGATATAACTTTTAATACCCGCAGCCCCGTCAAAGATAGGTACATCGAGCGTTGAAGTGCCCCTTCTCTTCATTAATACATTTCCCTAGTATTACGTTAGTATATAAAATACATGAAGAAAATAAACTAAATTTATCGTATAATTACTCTAAAGATCGCCACTGTGTCACTTAGCTGAAACAACTATCTGGTAGAACTATTCTTTAGCTATCTAATGATATAACTTTTAATACCCAGCCCGTCGCGCCTTTTAAAGTAGGGCGCCACCATTTATCACCCCATTTTTCAAAATTGTTCTAGTCAAGTCACCCCACTGGTCATCTCGCAAAGACGACATAACCAGATTTTTTTTACAGATCATCGTATATGACGGAGGTATTGGTCAAGGAGGGCTTGACTTATCTGGTAAAGCTGACACTGAAGTTATCAGAAGATGAAGTACGAAATCTCCTGCCTTGAAATATCAACAACAATATGAACTTCTCATATTCAATCTATTCCAACTCCCTGTATTCAACAAACAGTCGATAGTCAGATAGTAGGGATCATTGTTCCTGATTGGTGACCACCACTTATTTTCTCGATGATATATACTATCAATCTCATTTGAGTGACAACCAATCACTATCTTCGCACTGGTCAACGTATTATAATAGGCATTTAGGGGATTACCACTCATTTGTCGGTGCTATTACAATGCCCGGCTTTTTAGTTACTATCACTAATTTAATAAACTTATTACTTAACAACTATTGGCATTTGAATGACCACCACTCATTTTGTAACTAAGTTGTGTATCTTTAAAGAATTTTCATTTTGGACAAAACATGGTATATTGGCAACATCTGTGATATCACATAGGCAGTTTAATTTAAATAATCTTTTTTGGGTTTTCTTTAAAAGATGACTTGGATTTTTTTCTTAATGAAATTGTTATGTACCTGAAACAATAAGAAAAATGTTTTCTCGTCAATTATACATTTGACCCTATCTCTACATTTAACCCACAAAGTTGTTTGATAACGTGCAAACGTGATTAGATATATGAAGTAGTACAAAATAATTGTGCTGGAATGCACCTTAGTGACATCATCAAGCTGAAGGTCATATACTGTTCAAGGGATTTTTAACAACAATTTTCCACTTTTTAAATTGTTATAACTTTTACACGGAATAAGATATTAACATTGCCTGTCATATGTAATAAAACAGAAATCCATAGGAATATTTCTTTAACCATCAATGTAGGCCTACGCAGGGTGCAGGGTTTCATAAGTGGGCCAGGCCGCCCACCCCCAACTGAATGTTATGAACAGCATACAAAATAAATGGAATTTTCATCTGAACAAAAAAAGCGGAGCGGGCAAAAGAAAAGAGCATATCAATCCACGTAAGAGTTCTTATCTCCGCGATTGTTTAGTCTTATCCCCGATTGCCTTGTCTTCCCCTTCTGATGAGTCTTTCCCCCGACTGAACATAAAAGAGGGGCCCGTGGTCAACGACCATCCCCTTGCGTACAACATTGGCCCCTTCAACCTCCAACCTAACATTGTCTGAATTATAACAAAAATAATATGTCAGAACATTAATGGAAACAATATGACAACACAAAGGGAAATTGCAAGAATCAATGTATTTTGTCAGTATCACAGATAAAGATGCTTATATGTTACAAACTCTTTTTACATTTTAGCTTGGTTATTAAATTTAATAGATCAGACCCTGTAAACATCGACAAGCGTGGCTCTTTCAGCAACTAAAACACGGGCGCTTCCCTCTCCACCCCAAGGGACCCCAACAAACCTCGCCCCTGGAGCCTACTTCGCTCGCAAACAAAGTAGCGGTACGGGCCTATTAAATGAGTACATTAGATCAATGAAAATTAGTTTAATTATCTACTTAATATATATATCATAAAAATTATTTCTATACGTATAATGTGCATAAACGCAAGAAGCCGTGTTCATCTAGGGGCAAGATTAGTTTTGCCCCACAAAACAAACCAATTGCCGGAATCTTGGGATGTGTTGATTGGGTTTTGTTGAAACATTAGAAATCAATAATCAGCATTTGGGATACAACACACGAATGTACTTCATACACAAGCAGGGTCGGGTTAACACCCTGTGGAGCCATATGCGCATAAGCGGCAGAAGATATTTCAAATATGGGAGGCCAACCTTCCAAAAATATCACAAAAAATACCCCTTCCCTCCCTCCCCTCCCACCCTCTCCCCATGCACAAAATTATATTTTGACAATGTGAATGTAAAGGATCATTTATTAAAAACTGACGCCCATAACCCCAAATCACAATTGTTTCTTCTCTTATTGTTGAAGGGAGGAGTCAGCCCGAAACAAATATTGGGGGCTTGGCTTGCAGTGGCGTATCCAGCTTTCGGTGCCATAGGGGGCAAAAAGTGCCGAAAAAATGACTTAAATAATGTGACTTTTGGCTAACAGAAAAATATGCAATTTTTTTGTTTTAAACCGTTGCATAAAGTGACAAAAGTGAATCAATACTAATTTGATACATTTCTACCGAGCCTGGGTGACTTTAGGCAACACATTTTGGCAATTTCTGCCCAGACAGATTAAGATAAACTGATTAATAAATTTGAGCATTTTGAAGTTAAATATCTGCAATTTTCAACCTAATTTGTGTGATCTTTAACCAAATTTTGCCACTTTTGGCAAAATGTATTGCAATTTAAAGAAATATGCTCAGTATTTTCAGATTTTAAACAAACTTTGGATGACTTTTAACCAAATTTTGGAGATTTTTAACCAAATTTTGGGCAATTATTAACCAAGCTTTAACAATTTCCAACCCAATTTAGACCAATTTTAAACAAATCTCGGCAACCATATTTGACAGGTTTGAGCCATTAATTTGTAACAAACTTCCAGTGGCTTATAAAAATTGTTTTGGGCGATTTTTGTTTCGGCATTTGCCGAATATTAACAGAATATTGCCAATTTTTATCAAAATTTGGGCAATTTTTCAACAACTCTTGTGCGAATTTCAACCACATTTGGTCAAAATTTGTTAAACAAACGCAGTGAATTTTAAACAAATTTTGGCATTTTGGAAAGTAGGTACTCTTGTTTATTTTCCAATCTTTCACCATTCTTTTCGAAAAATATTGCTGCAAAAAAAAAGGTCGATTTTTTCGAAGCTGGGGGAAATCCACCCCCTTGCCCCTGATAATGTATCACCAAAAAAACATGGAATTAAGAGGGGTATTTAAAAATGTTATCAAAGGTGTAGCAAAATTAAAAAAAGGACAATAAGTCGAATTGGAAATATAAACTATTGATAATAATATGGTGGTAAATTGATTACAAAATAAATGTTAATATACCAATACATTGATTACAATCTATCTGATTTCGTAATATTTATTTGCAATTTTGGTCTGAAGATGCAGGGAAAAAATGATGCTAAAGACATTTAAAAATTAGAAATGTTAACATACCAATAAATTTATTACAACCGATCTTAATTTGTTAAATTTATTCTTAAGTCTGGTGTAATCTCTAGAAGACATAATTTTAAATAATTATTTCACTATATTTTGTTTCTATGAATTCCTCTTTCATACAAAATGGACATGCTTGACCCTTGCACTAATCCCTCAAAATATCATCATTACTTTAAATCAGGCGATAACTTTGTCGGTGTATACCCAAATTCTATTGTTGTACATACTGTTTTGAGGTACCTGGGCTACAAAAAATGTTTCCTAATTTAGGAATGATCATCTTGAATATATACACATCACTGGGACTTGGAGGCCAGGAGGGGCAAGAATATGTAACTGGGGGAATGTGGTGATAGCTATGTCAACGTGTGCGCAAAATTTATTTCCGCGAGGCAATGGACTAAAAAAAAAAGAATTTCAAATTTCTCAACACATCCCTGTCCAATTTTAAGAAGAATTTTTTTATATATATATATATATATATATATATATATATATATATAAAAAAAAAAAAAAAAAAAAAATATATATATATATATATATATATATATATATATATATATATATATATATATATATATATATATATATATATATATATATATATATAGGATATATATATATAGGATATATATATATATATATACACAAGGGCGTAGGAAGCGGGGAACGGGGGGGCTTTAGGCCCCCAGTCAAAATTCAGGGGAAGGCTAAACTATGCTTTAGCACCCCCCCCCACTAATCATACACGAAAAACCCCTTATAAGACTTATTTATACCCACTTTAAATAATATAACTTTATAGGATATTGCCATGTTCTAATTTCTTCGATTATGTTGCTAAAAAGGTAATGTAATTTAGATGTAGACTTTCTTACTTCTTAGCACCCTCACAATCATTTTGAGCTGATCAACCTGTATTAAACGTAACATTTGCGTGCTACCGCAGAATCTGAGTGCGGGCAGCATCATTATTTTTCCCAGTAGTGTTTGAATATAACTGTACATGTATAAAGAGAAAGAAATGTTTTTTCATAGAGATAAAACTGTTTTGTTATAGGCTGGACAAACCCTTACTTAAATTGATCCATGGCTGGCGCGATATACCTGAAAACAGCGTCCTTCATGCTCAGATATGTCAAAGAAGGTTGTTTTATAGATGTAAGCTCAGAAATTTTGAATAAACATGTTTTACAGACTAACACGTGTGTTTTCTTTTACGTATCCGCCTGGTCTCTTTTTTTAGCTCCATGGCCTGGAGTCTACGATCGAATCCTTTTTGTAAAGTGATAGACCTATAAAAACATATTACTATATTTGAAACGGTCACTTATTGGCTAGGCTTGGGGACCCCAACTTAACCACAACTTGTGCCTTTCATGATGACTGTTAGCAAGTCTGTTAGAGTTAAAAAGAAGATAACAAGAATGTCACTTTCTCATTCTTTTTGGGGAAAAAAGAGGAAAAATGCCCAAAGCGGCAAACATGCCCAAGAAACCATGCCAAAAACGATATATATATATATATATATATATATATATATATATATATATATATATATATATATATATATATATATATATATATATATATATATATATATATATATATATATATATATATATATATATATATATATATATATATATATATATATATATATATACATATTCATATATATATATATTTATATATATATATATATATACAAATAAACATATACACATATATATTTATATATACACATATATACACACACATATACATGTGTATATATATATATATATATATATATATATATATATATATATATATATATATATATATATATATATATATATATATATATATATATATATATATATATATATATATATATATATATATATATATATATATAATCCCCCTTTTCTCCCACTGTACTACAACACACTGTGATCAGGGAGCAGTTACAGCCCCCTACCCTGACTATAAGAGCTACTAAATGTCTCCTTGCCATGACCATGGAGACGCCACTTTAGTTTCAAATTTATCCTGTCAACTGTACAGATTTACGGAGGCCTTTACCTGCCACACCAAATGAAAAAGTAACGGAAAAGAACAAGGACGGCATCCACTAATTCATTCCAGCCAACCGCGTTTCAGCCGCGTTACTTATTCATCTCAGCCGTGTCACTTATTCGACGTGCTTCCATGAACTGAGAGCTGCAGGCAAGACCGGTACAAACATCGTGTCTAACGCCAAGCCGAATAAGTAACAAGTAATAAGTAACAATTTTCAGCCGGGTCTAGCTGGCATGATCTGGTCGGTCGAGGTACACGTATGATGTAGGCCTAAACTTTAAAGATCTGTTGTTGATAATGATTGATATCTCTTTAAACCGTAATGGTAAGAACGATTTATTACAGGGTAGGCGTACGTTCAAAGCTTCAAATTAAAAATTAACAAGAGCAATTGTGATCTGTTTTGCAATACAGTAATAATTATAGTTTTAATTTGATACATAATAATTGTAATTGAATCACTATGAAATGATTTATTGCTATAATGTTCTCCTCCATATGGTAAAAATAACTTTACGTTCCCTTCAATATATCGGTACAATCTGATATTTGCTTCGCTAAACACGTGGATCGCAAAGTTGAGCTACGGTAGGGCCACCTGAAGTTAGCCTCATATTCATATTCAGATTCAGAATACTGAAGTTAGCCTCATATTCATATTCAGATTCAGAATACGTTGTCGTATTCGTATTCACTTTGCCAGACTGATAGGTGATTGTCGCCCTTAGTTTCACCTAGCCAGAGGTGGCTGGCGCACTAAATACCCTATATTGCATTAACGGCGTGTAAGAAAAATAGGACTGATGTCTTAGCGAGAAAACAGCCCACTTTTGCGCTCTTGGGTTATCTGTGACGCCTAAACTAGCTTTGGTGCCGGGGTAGACTCACACGGGATTGGTATCCCAGTCATATAGCTATCTTATAACGTATCACACATTGAGATTGAGAGAGAGAGAGAGAGAGTTGAACACACAATTACAATGACGGGGTCGTCGCCTGCGTATTCGGTTATGATAGTACAAATGCTATCACGAAACGCTTAATACGACCCGGACGAGAACACAGGTACGACGTACGGACAGACATAACATCGACAACCAAGTCAATGTCCACGGCCTTTGATAACCAGTTGTGGTGCACTGGCGTGTCTACCCACCCCAGGATTGAACCCGGGGCCTCGTGGTCTGTAGACAGGTATGATAACCGCTACACCACAGTAGGTAGATTTGAGATTGAGACCGTCGGGGTCACCATATAAAGGACCGGTAGATGCATGAGCCCATAAACTGATTTTTTAACGTTAAATTGTTCTGCGCCGTAATTAAGGCAATAACGTAAATAGCTTTGGTGCCGGGGTACACTCACATAGGGGTGGTAGCCCAGTCATATAGTTATCTTATAACGAGATTGAGACCGTCGGGGTCACCATATAAAGGCTCGGTAGATGCATAAGTCCATAAACTGATTTTGTAACCTTAAATTGTTCTGCTGCGCTCTTGCGTTATCTGCGGCGTATAAACTAGCTTTGGTGCCGGGGAAGACTCACATGGGGGAGGTAGCCCATAAATATAGCTATCTTATATCGTATCACACATTAAGATTGAGACCGTCGGGGTCACCATATAAAGGCTCGGTAGATGCATAAGTCCATAAACTGATTTTTTAACGTTAAGTTGTTCTGCTGCGCTCTTGCGTTATCTGCGGCGCCTAAACTAGCTTGGTGCCGGGGTACACTCACATAGGGGTGGTAGCCCAGTCATATAATTATCTTAAAACGTATCACACATTAAGATTGAGACCGTCGGGGTCACCATATAAAGGCCCGGTAGATGCATAAGTCCATAAACTGATTTTTTAACCTTAAGTTGTTCTGCTGCGCTCTTGCGTTATCTGCGGCGCCTAAACTAGCTTGGTGCCGGGGTACACTCACATAGAGGTGGTAGCCCAGTCATATAATTATCTTAAAACGTATCACACATTAAGATTGAGACCGTCGGGGTCACCATATAAAGGACCGGTATATGCATGAGTCCATAAACTGATTTTTTAAGGTTAAATTGTTCTGCTGCGCTCTTGCGTTATTTGCGGCGCATAAACTAGCTTTAGTGCCGGGGTAGACTCACATGGGGGAGGTATCCCATGAATATAGTTATCTTATATCGTATCACACATAAAGATTAAGACCGTCAGGGTCACCATATAAAGACTCAATAGATGTATGTCCCAAGAACTTATGTTTAAGGCCCAGTAGATGCTTGCGTCCATAAACTGATTTTTTAAGGTTAAATTGTTCTGCTGCGTTCTTGCGTTATCTACGGCGCCTAAACTAGCTTTGGTGCCGGGATAGACTCACATAGGGCTTGTAGCCCAGTCATATAGCTATCTTATAACGTATCACACATTAAGATTGAGACCGTCGGAGTCACCATATAAAGACCCAATAGATGTATGTCCCAATAAACTTTTGTTTTTAAAACAAAATAGCCCACTTTGCGCTCTTGGGTTATCTGCGGCGCCTAAACTAGCTTTGGTGCCAGGGTAGACTCATGGGGTTGTAGCCCAGTCATATAGCTATCTTCTAACGTATCACATATTAAGATTGAGACCGTCGGGGTCACCATATAAAGGCCCGGTAGATGCATAAGTCCATAAACTGATTTTTTAACCTCAAATTGTTCTGCTGCGCTCTTGCGTTATCTGCGGCGCCTAAACTAGCTTTGGTGCCGGGGTAGACTCACATAGGGCTTGTAGCCCAGTCATATAGCTATCTTATAACGCATCACACATTAAGATTGAGACCGTCGGGGTCACCATATAAAGACCCAATAGATGTATGTCCCAATAAACTTATGTTTTTAAAACAAAATAGCCCACTTTTGCGCTCTTGGGTTATCTGCGGCGCCTAAACTAGTTTTGGTGCCGGGGTAGACTCACATGGGGGTTGTAGCCCAGTCATATAGCTATCTTATAACGTATCACATATTAAGATTGAGACCGTCGGGGTCAAAATATAAAGGCCCGGTAGATGCATAAGTCCATAAACTGATTTTTTAACCTCAAATTAGCATGTTACACCGGCACCAAAACTAGTTTAGGAGTCGCAGATACCCCAACTGCCCAAGAGCGCAAAAATGGGCTATTTTGTTTTTAAACCATAAGTTTATTGGGACATACATCTATCTGTCTATTGAGTTTTTGTATGGTGACCCCGACGGTCTCAATCTTAATGTGTGATACGTTATAAGATAGCTATATGACTGGGCTACCACCCCCATGTGAGTCTACCCCGGCACCAAAACTAGTTTAGGCGCTGTAGATAACGCAAGAACGCAGCAGAACAATTTAATGTTAAAAAATCAGTTTATGGACTTATGCATCTACCGGGCCTTTATATGATAACCCCGACGGTCTCAATCTTAATGTGTGATACGTTATAAGATAGCTATATGACTGGGGTACCACCCCCATGTGAGTCTACCCCGGCACCAAAACTAGTTTAGGCGCCGTAGATAACGCAAGAGCGCAGCAGAACAATTTAACGTTAAAAACTCAGTTTATGGACTTATGCATCTACCGGGCCTTTATATGGTAACCCCGACGGTCTCAATCTTAAAGTGTGATACGTTATAAAATAGCTATATGACTGGGCTACAACCCCCATGTGAGTCTACCCCGGCACCAAAACTAGTTTAGGCGCCGCAGATAACCCAAGAGCGCAAAAGTGGGCTATTTTGTTTTAAAAACATAAGTTTATTGGGACATACATCTATTGGGTCTTTATATGGTGACCCCGACGGTCTCAATCTTAAAGTGTGATACGATATAAGATAGCTATATTCATGGGCTACCTCACCCATGTGAGTCTACCCTGGCACCAAAGCTAGTTTAGGCGCCGCAGATAACGCAAGAGCGCAGCAGAACAATTTAAGGTTACAAAATCAGTTTATGGACTTATGCATCTACCGGGCCTTTATAGGGTGACCCCGACGGTCTCAATCTTAATGTGTGATACGTTATAAGATAGCTATATGACTGGGCTACCACCCCTATGTGAGTCTACCTCGGCACCAAAACTAGTTTAGGCGCCGCAGATAACGCAAGAGCGCAGCAGAACAATTCACCTTTAAAAATCAGTTTATGGACTCATGCATCTACTGGGCCTTTATATGGTGACCCCGACGGTCTTAATCTTTATGTGTGATACGTTATAAGATAGCTATATGACTGGGCTACCACCCCCATGTGAGTCTACCCCGGCACCAAAACTAGTTTAGGCGCCGCAGATAACCCAAGAGCGCAAAAGTGGGCTATTTTGTTTTAAAACATAAGTTTATTGGAATATACATCTACTGGGTCTTTATATGGTAACCCCGACGGTCTCAATCTTAAAGTGTGATACGATATAAGATAGCTATATTCATGGGCTACCTCCCCCATGTGAGTCTACCCCGGCACCAAAGCTAGTTTAGGCGCCGCAGATAACGCAAGAGCGCAGCAGAACAATTTAATGGTAAAAAATCAGTTTATGGACTCATGCATTTACCGGTCCTTTATATGGTGACCCCAACGGTCTCAATCTTTATGTGTGATACGTTATAAGATAGCTATATGACTGAGCTACCACCCCCATGTGAGTCTACCTCGGCACCAAAGCTAGTTTAGGCGCCGCAGATAACCCAAGAGCGCAAAAGTGGGTTACGCAGCAGAACAATTTAACGTTTAAAAATCAGTTTATGGACTTATGCATCTACCAGGCCTTTATATGGTGACCCCGACGGTCTCAATCTTAATGTGTGATACGTTATAAGATAGCTATATGACTGGGCTACCACCCCTATGTGAGTCTACCCCGGCACCAAAACTAGTTTAGGCGCCGCAGATAACGCAAGAGCGCAGCAGAACAATTTAAACTTAAAAAATCAGTTTATGGACCTATGCATCTACCGAGCCTTTATATGGTGACCCCGACGGTCTCAATCTTTATGTGTGATACGTTATAAGATAGCTATATGACTGGGCTACCACCCCCATGTGAGTCTACCCCGGCACCAAAGCTAGTTTAGGCGCCGCAGATAACCCAAGAGCGCAAAAGTGGGCTATTTTGTTTTAAAAACATAAGTTTATTGGAATATACATCTACTGGGTCTTTATATGGTGACCCCGACGGTCTCAATCTTAAAGTGTGATACGATATAAGATAGCTATATTCATGGGCTACCTCATCCATGTGAGTCTACCCCGGCACCAAAGCTAGTTTAGTCGCCGCAGATAACGCAAGAGCGCAGCAGAATAATTTAACCTTAAAAAAATCAATTTATGGACCCATGCAACTACTGGGCCTTTATATACTGACCCCGTGATGTTATCAAACTAAAATTATCAACATATTACTAAATCTTATAAGTTTTACTCTTCATATAAGTTTTTTAATTGTTTTGAATAACCTATAATGTTTTTGAAATAATCTGAGTCGGAATTGAACTCTAATTCTAAATATAAGGCTACACCCAACCTGATTGTACTATTATAACCGAATACGCAGGCGACGACCCCGTCATTGTAATTGTGTGTTCAACTCTCTCTCTCTGAATCTGAATCTGAATATGAGGCTAACTTCAGGTGGGTCTACGGTAAGGGTACCCCTGATGAACCGCTACGTACAGTATGTGTAGCAGTCGGGCAGAGCCTTCTCCACCATCCATCACCCATATTTAACTTATCCAAGAACCAACTTGCATGCTTAGTCTGATCGTTACTTGCTTAGGGCCTAGTAAGTTGGAGAGATTCGGTGAGCAGATGTGAATTTGAAGAAGAAGCAAGTAAAGGTATGTTCATCCTGTATTTGACGCTTTCAATTTTTACGTAGGGCCTACGCCAACGAAGGTTTTGTTTTTGCCTGTGTTTGTTTGTCATCAAGATATCTCAAGAACTAGGCTAGCCCAGGCCTAATGATTAACGCTAGATATGAATTAAATTTAGTAGGCCCTAGACCTATGTGGTTTTCTTACTGAAATGCACTTATCAATTGAATGTCTCACTCTCACTCCCTATACTGATACCCTAGGCAAGGTGAGTCAAAGATACTGTGGTAATTTCAATAGGTACAAATGATATTTTAAGGATAAATGTTGATTCTGTTTAGGTGTAGGCCTAGGCTAGTTTCATGATTTGTTATTCAAGTTGAAGGACACAGGTTGTAAGGTTCTACTTGTTGGTCTGTTGCCTTGTCTGACGTAGAGGCAGTTTCTTATGGACAATTGCGCCAGTAATTTTAACGCTGGTTAAATGCCGCTAAAGCTGTCAGTATAGTGCTGAGAAAAATAAAACCATTCTCAAACGAGTCAAAGCCAAAAATGTGGTATTGGTTTACATGCAACTTGCGATTTAATTTGTAAATACAAAGATACTATCACGAGCGTTAAGTTCAGATAATACTTTTAAATTTAAAATGATGTAAATTGCCGTTTTAAGCAAAGTTAAGTATTTCATTTCCCATGTCTTTTCAAAGGGCACAGTTCAGCCCACAATAAATTGGTAGCAACAATGCAGTGTACCACGGAGATTTACGATCATTATTTATTTTCAATAAGTTCAACAAAAAATTACAATCTAAAAAGTAAGGAACCGTAACCCCAACGCAACTTGCGTCTGCACTATCGGGGCGGCCATTTTCTATAAATCATAATATGAAAATTTAATAAATTAATATAAACTATTACTAAAATGATGTTTAAGTAAAAAGGATTGGCAAAATAATAATAAACAAGTTTAAGTTACTGAGATTTCAATGTTTTATTCCAAAATAGATAGTATTCCAAAAAGTCAGGTAAAATTTTAAGTCATGAAATATTTTCACCAAAATTTTAAGAAGATATCAAAACTTTTTAATATGTAGTTACATATTGAGTAAAAGTGAAATGCGAAAGAAAATAATTTTTTTCTTCATAAAATTATAAAAAATGAAATTCTGAACTAAGCACTCTTTGCTCAGTATTTGTAACACAGACTTCCAATGTTGAAAAGAACGCATCAAAATCTATGTCCGAAAGTTCGGAATCAGCGACAGAAACATACATGTTGCTCCCACTATTTGATAAGCCCAGGTGCAGGGGAATTTTTTTTGTTATAAAATAGATCATGCGAAAATGTCTTTCCTTCCTTTTAAGAGAAATATTTTAATTCTTATCCGAAACATCTTACGAACAGTAAACTCAATAACATTAATCTCTCTGAAACACATACTGCAAAAACACGGCAAACTTCTAAAGAATCATAAATAATGCCTCAGCCCCATTCCCAGCACCTTTGACAGATTTGTTTACAAATTGACGCCAGCTGCATCTGGACTTTGGCCTAGCGTGGTCCATTTAATTAAGATTGGCTTATTCAAAGGGAAATACTTACAAAGGTGTAAGCCCCCTCCCATTTCTTATCTTGTCTTCCAAATATTTGAAGTCTAAAGACATGACTTGAGTTTGGTGGTTATGAGTAAGGGACGGGGGATCACAGCGGTTAAAAGCTATTTGGAGGGGTACTCCACAGTGATTCCTTCTTCTACATGTTTAATTTAATATTATCTGGCTATCGAATTTGGGGTGGGGGCATTCTGAAATTTTGAAAACATAATTTGTTAGATTTTTTCGTCCCCTTTCCAATTTGCTTCAATTTCTTTAAAAATTAAAGTATTACGACAGCAAGAACGGTGAATGGGGGCGAGGGCCCGCAGGGGAGTGATCTTTGTTATCATCTCCTAGCTCGTTTGCAAGTTAAAGCGACAACTGGGATCGTTAAACTATTGAATTTGGGGTGGGGGCATTCTCTTTTATAAAACATAAATTTGTAGATCGTATTGTCCCCTCCCCCATTTTCTTAAATTTCTCTACAAAAAATGGAAGTTTTACGAATTGGAAGAATGGCAGGTGGGGGCGGCAGTGCCATGGTTCTTTGTTAAGATCTCTCCGTTTGCAGGTTTCAAACGGAAAATTGGATCGCCAAACGTTGAATTTGAGGTGGGGGAATTCTTTTTACTATGAAAACATACTTGGTATATGATATTGTCCCTTCCTCTCCCCATTTTCATGATTTGTTTCCCTGAATGAAGATACTGTAAGGCGATGTTTCCACCATCCCTCTCTCGTGCTCAGTGAATTTCCTCATATTTCTCACTTCACAAAATGCTAGATGACCACTCCCCCTCCTGGTTTTGGTATTGTTCTTTTTGATGGCTTCCGTCCATTTTAAATGTTTACATAAAAGTGTCATGTAGTTAAACATGTCTTTCAACAACTTAGTGCTGCTGCATGGCAGGGAAGTTCAAGGAAACATGTCACCAGGTTATAAACCACCCAGAAGTAACATGTGAATGAGGACGCGGGCGGCATATCATTGAAGGATATTTTGTTGTTGTTTTTCTTACACAGTTCTAGTGATTTTGCGATAAAATGTTTATAATATACTGATGTGTTGTCCCATGTGATATGTGGTGATAATTTGTTATACATTAGCTTGGCGGCCATTAACTGGGGTGACAGCTCCTTGCTCCTAAGGAATGTATCACTGGATTATGCAATTTTGTTTAATTCTCTGTTATTTGCAAAGTTGGAAGATTGAAGTAGAACATACGTTTTCAAAACAAGGAAATTGCATTTGCTTGCAGTTTTACAGCTTATATATTTTTTGTTTTCTTTTATTTTTTATGAAGGAGAAGCTTCAACAAAATTTTCTTTATCTTTAGAAACTTGTTTTTGTTAAAGTTTTAAACAATTTTTTGGACTTATTATTCGTATTATAGATATCTGAGATCTGAGTAAGTTCATTGATTATTATTTAGAAGGATCGAAGTCACATAGCAAAGAAGTCCAATCGAATGACAAATATCCTAAAGTGCGGCAAAGTCCGCATTCTTATAATCTTAAACCAGTTTATTAGCTGGAGAAGCCTTTGTGAAACAATATAGATAAAAACTAAGTAGGTCATGATCACTACACCCTACCTTACCGCTACTTAGCACATTTCTAACCATACTTTCTTCACTACTGAAAATCAAATTAAGACAATTACTACATGTGTTGGAAACAACACATGCTGGGTGAAAAAGCAGTCGGATACAACTTCAAGAAAATCTTTACCATCTGGTAGTGATGCTTTAACTTACTGTTATTTCTTGCATGTTGCAGCTAATCCTCATGTGACATGTGGTAACAGTTTGAAGTTGAGATAGATATTTGGCGTTTTAGCTTTTCGCAAAGAGTTGTTAATGAGTGGAATGGTTTGCCCCAGTGGGTAGTTAGCTCCAATTCTGTTCACAATTTCAAAATCAACATAAAGTTCTTTACTAATTCTGGGCGTCTTTGATTTTTTTTTTTTGTGGTGGTGGTGGTGTTAGTTTGGGCTTTTTATGGGATGACTAACCCTTCTAAGCCCGTCCTCTTATTATGTTATGTTCAGAGTGGTTCATTGCAAAATGAAATGTAACTTAGGCCTAACGTTAGTCATTCATCTCAATACAATAATGTTGCAATAATATGCAACATCACCAAAATATCAAACTTTTACTTCTGATGGCTACTAATTTTTCTCCTTACCTTCTAAACACAAAAAACTTAGTCCTCCATATCAAGGAGATGTTCCTAAATCAATTGATGATATCACTGAGTAAAACTTATTGCTAGAAATTTATCAAAAAACGTTATTTTCTGGAAGTTTTCGCTCCGTGGTCTTTTACAGTGAAATTCCTGTGTAGAACTGAATTTTGTATGCTGAGCATTGTTACACATTTGGGAGTGTACACAAGTTAGTCATGTTAGAGAAAGAGCAACACGGGCGAGAAAATTTCACAGGTGTTTTTAAAGCGCAGGAATTGGATTGCACTGTTTGAGTGCTGCAATTTCACATGTATAACATCATATGTGTATGTACTATGTACGCGTCATGAGAGCAAGAAATTCAAAATATTGTGCACACCAATTGCGAGGTGTAATACATTTTAAATGTACATGCACATGTGCTGGTATTATATGTATAGTTAAGAGCGTTTCACTATTTTGAAAAAAATCTGAGAACAATTTTTTTTTTTTTTTTTTTTCCCTTTTAATTTTGACCATTTGTCATTGATGATTCTCTCCGAATTTTACAATTGCAACTAGAAAGAAACTGAAGTAAGTGTGATTAATTTTTCAGTGAGAAGGGGTTTGATTTTTATATCGTAAATAACAGCTATCAGAAAAATCTGGGAACTTTTTTTGGAGACGTGATATAAATCTTATCAACTTTTGATTAATGTATGGTGCATATGGGGCCACTTTTTCATTTGACATGAGCACTTACCCAAATCGGTAGATTTGGAAATTGGAGATCTGCTCTATTTGGGTATGTTGATGCGAACTAGGCCTAACGCTAGTTATCTGTTCCAGGCCTTTTTACTTCCACTGATCTGTTTTTTCTTGTTGGCTGACGTTCACTGATTGTTGTTGTTTCTGATTTACGGCCTGACAGAGTTATTCAAAACCTATGCAGCTACATGATGCATTTCATTCTAACTGACTTACAAAAGTCCACTACGTTATTCAGCAAGAAACTCTTATTTCAAATTACCTGTCTTTTGCTTGTCCAGCTTTGCACTAAAAAAATTATCCAACTTCTTTTTTATGTTTTCATCAGCTAATAAGTGTGAAAATATATTCCTTTAACACCAAAATCAGATGATTCTTGGCACACTTTCTCTGTTCGTTCTTTGCGCTCTACAGCTTTAGGTTTGTTCTGAGGATGTCAAAGTTCAAAAATGATAATCATGTGACTACCACCTGACAATGGCGTTTGCAATTTCTACACGGGGTCCATTTTAGATTTTGTCAGATCATGGAAATACATGTAGAAGAATAATTTAAATTATGCAAAGAAATGCAACTACTTATCGTTCATTTTTATTAAAAATGCTGTAAAACAGAAAGGGGTTGAATAATTATTTGCTGATTTTAAAGATGACACATACAGTAGATACCGCACACATAAATTTGTTCCACCCGTTAGTATAATGAAGAAGCCTTGTGAACAAATGCGCAGGCATGACACTCGACAAAAGTTTTGAAACATGGTGACCAACAAATTATTGGTGGAAAATACCCAGCTAAAATTCTCCCGTTAAAAGTTGCTGAGTAAAAACTGTTTCACAGCTAACTCCTTTATAGAATAGGTGAAAACCTATCACACTGTGTAGGAAGAATGTAAGTTAATCGCATTTAGGAAAATATGGGTTGCTTAAGTGTGAGTCTAGCCGGAAACATGATATCTGCAACAACCTATGTACACAAAACAAATGTCCCAGTGATAACATACTTGTACGTGGGTTGTGACAATAACTTACATGTAGGCCTACATGTGCGTCCTGCCGTGGGGGTCGGATCTTATGTTAAATATGTTTGGATTATTTGATTTTCAAAAATATAACTTTTTCTGCACAAAAACCCATCTATTGCGAGAAAATGGCAAAAGAAAAATGCATTTTTGTCACCTTGACGCAAAAACCCAGAATAAGGCTCAGTAGGCAATGATGTCATTTTGGGAACGACTATAAGTAAACAATGCATTGATGCCACATATGACATGTGGCTGCCATTGAAATTTCACAACTAGTATCGATAACATCTCTAATGCTTCTAAAATATCACATTTTCTAAGCAAATATTAAACAAAACGCCGCAGCATTGTGTAGTTGGAGGATGCAATAATATAAATTCTCAAACTAAAAGTCGTTTATCAATGGTGAGGGGGCAACAAAGCGAAATGTTTTTTGGATGCGTTTTATGCACTTGACATGAACCAAGTTTTCGGGTCTTACCTGGTACAGTGTGATATACAGCTCATGCCAGATTGTTTATCCTTGTTCTGTTCGATTTAAACAGTAGCTTGACCTCATTGTCTCTGACATGATAATTTTACCATTTTGCAAAGTAATGAAAATCCAAATGAGAGAAACAGGAAGAAAAAAAGATTAAGACTCAGTGAGATTCGAACTCATAACTTCTCGCTCAATAGACAGAAGCCGTAACTTGACTGGCCTTCTTAATAGCTTGAAACTTTGTATGATTTATTTTAAATATAGTGTGAAATATGATCGAATGAAGAAAAATCGATAAATTAGAACTGAATTGTAATTATTGTGTCTATATGCCAAGCCGTCCCTTTTAGCATATTAAAACTTTAAAAAAAATCTTAACAAAATTTTCAATTAAATGCAAACGGAATTGCATGAATGGACTATTCAGTTCATGTAGGCTGGTTGATTAGACGTCAAGTGACAGAGGCTTGAACATTGATAATTGAAACTTTATTTTTCCATTAGATGTAAAATCAAAAGGTACATAATGTTGGAAACACTTCGATTTGATCATGTTTAACAAAATATTACTTGCGAAACAGTAAGAATTTCCTGCCGACTCTGCAGGCTTTGTCACCTGTCACTTTGCACTTGTCAGTTGCATAACTTTTTGGGCTACTACCCCCAGCAATGTCAGTCAAAGGTGAGTCATTGACATATGAAATAGTGACTTGCATGTGCGTTATTGTATCAAATTGTCAGCCACCAAAGTGACTCTGGGGTGGGTTAGTTTACTTCAGACCCATTAACTTTGAAGAGAGTTGAGTGATTTGGGGTAAGTCATTTCACAAAAAATGTCAGTCACCTATGTGACTGAGGGATGCATCAATGTAAATGTTTTGTCCATCCACGTTGGTGCAATGACTCATCTAGTCTGAGGGGAAGGGGGTGTAGGGGTGAGTCACACAATTGACAAGTGCATTCAATGTAAATGTTTTGTCCATCCACGTTGGTGCAATGACTCACCTAGTCTGAGGGGGAAGGGGGTGTAGGGGTGAGTCACACAATTGACAAGTGCATTATACAGTGCATATTCTCAGTATGGGTTGACATTGGGATTGCCGTGTAAGGGTTGTTATAAATTGGGTACAATTCCTATGTTTTTTTAAATTCACACACTGGAAAATTGATAATTGAAAAAAAAAATTGGGGATATTCTTATACCAATAAGTTAAATAATACATTTTTCCAAAAACTTTTCCTTAATCTGTACCTGTTTAGCACCACGATGGGATAAAGTTCTCCGATTTGGTGTTTTGGTCACCATCTTACTTAGTCACTGCACGTTAATGATCAACTATTCGAACGTCCGCAAATAAGTTTTAGGATGTTCCACTAAACTGCAGGTTGATTTTTCGCTGACAACATTTTGTTGGTTCATATTTCATTAAATAGTTTTAGTATAGAAACTGTACAAAAACAAATATATCAAACATCAAGAGATGTTTAGATTATATAATTGTACTTTTTAGGTATTAAGTATTATCTGAATTTTTTCCCCTCACATAATCTAAAACATATTCCTCCTCTAAAATGTTGTAGCCCCGATAGCAGTCTTTTGAACTTTGAACGTACTTGGAGAGCTCGTCAGATGATTTTTACAGATTGAAAAGTAGCCCAGTAAATACTTTGATAAAAGTAACTAAAATCACCATAAAAACCATGTTTGAAGACATGGATGGGCTTCAAACATCATGAATAAGCAATGTGGGTGGAAAAAAAAGGTAAACTGGTTTTGTTTTTACAAAGATCTTAAAAGTGAGATTTTCCTGTTTTAACACAAGGCTTAAAACAGTACAGCAGGGCATAGCTTTTTGTACATGTATTACCCTCAGATGGCCAGCCATCACTAACGGTTGCCATACTAACACGGCTGGCATCAGTCTAACGGTACGGTACTACAGGGAGTACTAATTATGGGCCTAGATTCTATTGCTTTTCGTGGGACTAGATGTTGGATAAGGGAGCAAAGCCAACTCGATTTATGCGGGATTCTGCATTCTTTTTTAATCCGCTGCGCCAGGCCGCGTGAACAAAAGAAATTGTTTTCCGCGGAGTCTTGTACGGATAAACACCCAAATGCACTCAGGCAGAGAGCTCATTAACTTGCATCCATTGTGTGCTGAATACAATAGCCCCTAATCACTGCGAGATCGTGGAGAATCTCGCGGTAATGTTACATGTAAATGAGTGAATTTGAAGTTTAACAATCTTCTTATCATATACAATATTTTGGGGTATAACTGTTACCTGTAATGGGGATTAAAAACTGGGCACGATTGTGATTAGAATTCAATGAACTGGTGGTCCAAATACTCCGGAAATTCTTCCCCAAATATCGTAGTTCATTTACATTTGAGACTAGTAGAATTTTTGGTCAACTGAACAAAGCAAATGATGAAAGCCGTTACTTTGATAATCATAACAGACACAAGTTATTTTAGAAATAAAAGTGACATATCCCTGATTACAGTCATGAAAATTTTGTAAAATTGTATCCAATTCACGGAACATGTTTTAGTTTATTCTAGTCCTGTTGTTGAAATGTTTCTTAATATATTGACGTCATTGGTTGTTGTTTCTTTTCAAGTAATTTCGTTCATATTTTTTGTATGCCGCACACCATCGTTTAGCATCATGGAAAATTCCCAGGGTGGGGAAATATCCTCCATTTAGAGGCCTATCACAAAGATTTGCGTTCATTATTTAAATTAAACTGAACTTCCAACAACAAAAAATTACTACTTGAAAAATGGGAAAGCTTGGCTTCTGCTGTCGTTCGGGCGCAGCCTAAAACAAAATACAAACGGATTAAATACAAAATAAAAGCAATGGATCAGCGAAATAGAAGTATAAACAAGATCAACTTATACAGACTTCATGTTTAATTCTGAAATATATATCTATTCCAAAAACTCAGGTAAAATGAAGTCCTCAAATCTCTCTTCCAAATATAAAGAAAGTTAATGATGTAATAGGAAACAAAAACATAATTTGTGGTTTTATTCCAAGGCTCTGATTTTTCATTGTGTTCCAAATATGCGATGACATATTTACAGGGAATCCTGGTGATCTGGTTATCAAACCAAAACAAAGTGGTAACTTTTGTATGTGAATGCCCATTCCCCATCCTTTCTGACTGAACTCATGAAACTCCGTGCAGGAAGTGCCTGGAGATCGAGGGACTGTTGAACGAATGTGTATATCATTTAAAGGGATATTATGGCATAATTGGTAGATGGTCTTTCCTCTTCAATTTCTAAAATTTCTCCACAAAATTGAATTTTGACGACAACAAGAAGACGGGAGGGGGGGAAGGTTTAAGACGTTTAGCTTAAAGGACATTTTAGGAAAGAGCCCTCAGGAAATTTAAAATTAACCCGACAACCCATAACCTCAACCTCTTTCGCATCAGCCGTGCCAAGGCCAGATGCACTACCAAGGACAGTAAAACCAACACTTGGAACAACTTCATCTCTTCTCTCACCACCAACACCCCCACTAAGAAGATTTAGAGAATGGTTAACAGCTTTCACGGCAGAGTGGGCAAATTTCTTACCTTCTTACCGCGAAAAAGGACATCGTTAACCACCTCGCCGCCACTTTGAGCAACATCTCCTCCTCGACCAACTACTCCAATGCCTCAAAACCAAAAAAGCTTGCGATGAAGCCCTGAGAATCACTTTTCCTTCCCACAACTCTGAAAGCTACAACACCCCTCTCACCCTTTCTGAATTAAACCAAGCCATCCATGATGCTGGCTGCACCTCCAAGGGCCTAGATAACATCCCCTACCAGTTCCTGAAACACCTCCCCATCAAGGCCACCACTACCCTACTCACCATCTTCAACCACATTTGGTCCTCACACTCCTTTCCCCTTATCTGGAGGACAGCTATTGTCATCCCCATCCTTAAACTGGGAAAGGACAATACCGGCCCCTCCAGCTACCGCCCCATCGCCCTCACGTGCTGTCTCTGTAAAATTATGAAAAGAATCATTAATCAGAGACTGACTAAACTGGTTCCTTGAGACCAACAGAACCCTCTCCCCTCACCAAAGTGGCTTCCGAAAACGTCGCAATACCCTAGACCAGTTAATTATGCGCGCACTGCTATTCGGGAATCCTTTGCAAATAAGGAACACCTCATTGCCATATTTTTTGACCTCGAGAAAGCTTTCGACACTACTTGGAAATACGGCATTACCCTCAAACTTCACACCATCGGCCTCAGAGGCCATCTCCCCATCTTTATCCAAAACTTCCTCTCACCCAGGCAGTTCCAAGTTCGTATTGGCCACACCCTCTTCAACCCATACCCCCAAGAAGAGGGCGTCCCCCAAAGCAGCATCCTCTCTCCCACTCTCTTCAACCTGAGCATTAATGACATCACGGATAATCTTGGCCCTAACATCAAATGTACATTCTACGTGGACGACTTCACCATCTTCTACTCCTCCCCTAGCTTCCCTATTGTTGAAAATAGGCTCCAAATCAGCTTCAACCAGCTGCAAGTCTGGAGCAACAATAACGGTTTTAAATTCTCCAAAGACAAGACAGTCTGCATGCACGTTTGTCATTTCAACAACCTCCACCCCAACCCGAACTTTGTGCTCAATGGCAATCGCATCCCTAAAGTTGAACACACAAAGTTCCTGGGTCTAACTCCAGACCCCAAGCTCACCTACAAGCAACACATTACCAACCTGAAACTAAAATGCAACAGCCCTCTCAACTTCCTCCGACTCCTCTCCAACACCACTTGGGGTGCGCTATGCTCTCCTCAAAATTTTAAGCTCACCATTCATGCCAAGCTTGACTACGGCAATATAGTCTACTGTATCGCTCACAACTCATACCTCAACCACATCAACACCATCCAAAATGAAGCCTTCAGGCTTTGTCTAGGTGCCTACAGGACCTCCCCAATCACCAGCCTTTATGTTGAAGCCAACGAACCCCCCTTTCTACTAGAGCTGTGACCGTTTAGCGTGTACACGCTACACGCTCGCAAATCTTGTAAACGTTTACTAAATACTTCATTGCGAGTAATCGTTTTTCATACATCCTAATGTCTTGCCGTTGAAAATCAATATTTATGATTCAAATCACACACACATTCGGCTGACAAAATTCCAATCAATGATGACTTTTTACAAACTGTAAACCCGATTAGCATAATCCTTTTTAAATGTGCGAATCACAAATGCGCAGTAATCACCAATGAATGGGAATATTATGCACTTTGATTTTGCCGAAATCTGAGTAATCTAACTTGTAAAATGCACCGCGAATGTGCAGCAGTAAACAGTGAAATTAACAATAGGCCTAACGTTAGGCCATGAGGCTTTGAATCCCATGCAATCAAGGCCCGTTTTATTGACCAAAAAACACTTGAATCGTGACAACCAGTAGATTTACATGTAAATATTACCTGATAGGTCAAATAAATTTTGCTAGAAAGAAAAAATATTGCATAATAAATAAACATAAAAAGGTTTTAACAGAGCTGAAATTCTGCATGCTTCGCAAAGATAGCGGCCATTTTTTCCGAAAGGACTGATATTTCAAACTTCCTGGTGGTGGTGGCGTAGTTTTGAAATGTTTTACGGCGAGGTATATCATAGGCCTCGGTATGCAAGATTTTCACAGAACTTTGAAAGCCGTAGCGAATAGGACAAAAAAGTTACGCGATGTTGAGTTTAAATGACATTGAAAGGAAGTTATCTGTTCTTTCTAAACTGAATTTCCATGCATATTTTCCACAAAAATGATAATTTATACTGTAGAAGTAAGTTTTTTACGATTTGGAAAGCAAAACTCAGCGTCTATTTGGGCAATGCAGTCAGTACTTTTGCCATACTGGTTGCGCGATTTTTTTACTTCGCCTTGTAGTTTTGGAGCAATTTTGGTGTATTTCCGAAAATTGCGGTACTAAACTCGTGTACACGATACACGCTTGCTTTTTTTGGCGTGCACACGTTTACTAAAATCCCTAAACGTTCACAGCTCTACTTTCTACTTAGATGTAGAAAGCTTAGCCTCTCCTCTGCTTTTAGAGTCCTCACAAACACCCAGAACCCTATTTACAACCTCATTAGATACCCCAATTTCTCCACCCTCTTTGATAGGACTAAAACCCTTTCCCCTCCCTTCAGCTTACGCATTAAATCAGACCTCTTCCATCTCGGCATCAACCCCGCCACTCTCGGCACCTTCTCCTGGCCCACTTTTCCTCCTTGGGCCACCCCCCCTCCCTTCTGTCCACCTGGGCCCCTCCACTCATCACAAAACTCAAACCCACCCTAACCTCTTCATCAATCTCCACAACCAAATCGAAGACAAACTCTCAAATTACACCTCCATCTATACTGATGGCTCCAAGGAAGGCAACAAGACAGCTGCTGCTGCCGTCATCCAAGACATCGCCCTTAGTAGCAGACTTCTCGACTTCTCATCCATCTTTTCAGCCGAGGCTAAGGCCATTCTTCTCGCTCTCAACTTTATTGAGTACTCTCCGCTCAGCCACTTTGCCATTTTCTCCGACTCAAAGGCTATTCTTACTTCTTTACTCAATCTTAAATGGGATACCCTCACATGTCACCACCTCCTTAGGAAACTCCTTTCTCCCACTCTCTGCAGGCAAAGTATTCTTTTCTTCTGGATACCCAGCCATGTTGGCATCCCAGGCAATGACAGGGCTGATGCAGCCGCTAAGCTTGCCCTCAACCTCCTTTCTACCCCTTTTCCAAAAAGCCTCTCTGACATTAAACCGCTTATCGCTTCCCTTGTTCGTGACCGCTGGCAAACCTCATGGAACTCCCAAATTGATAACAAACTCCCTGTCATCCAGCCCACAATTCCGATCAAATCCACCATCAACAGCCTCTCTCGTATCGACAACGTTCATATTACCCGTCTTAGAATTGGTCACACCCACCTCACACACTCCCACGTTATTGGCTCCCCCCAACCCCTCTGCAACAATTGCCATTGCACCCTCACAATCCATCACATCTTCCTTGCTTGCCCCCTGTACAACCTTCCCAGAGCTTTCCTCGCTCTTCACAACTCAATAGCTGAGTTCTTCCAGAAAAATTCTCCGGATAAAATTATCTCCTTCCTTCATCATGCCATCCTCTACAACCATATTTAATTCTCCTCTTCCACCCCCTCTCTACTTTGTTTTTCTTTCAACCATGCACCTCCCTTCTCGATCACAGCTTTCTGCCTTTTGTTCTTGAATTTCTCTCATTCATCCCCTGTTTCCTTTCCTTCCTACCTCTAGAATAATCTGACCTCTCAGGCACAATTTGACCTTCGTTGTCATGGTGCCGTTAAGCCCTCATCAAACAAACAAACATTTTAGAATATCAGATTATTGAAATTGGGGTGGGGCATACCCGTTTATATACGCATAATTTGGTTGATTATTTTCCCCAATGTTTAAAAAAAAAAAAAATTCTCTACAAAAACGACGGCAATGAGTTGTGGGAGGGAGGGAGGAGGGGAGGGTAAGGAGGATGGAAGGGAGGGAGGAGTGTAGCGAGGAGTGTAGGGAGGAGTGTAGGGAGGAGGGGATATTTCTCATGTGAGATTTTCTCTTTTGCATGTTTGTATGCATAAAAAGACATTTTAGAATAACAGATTATTGAAATTGGGGTGGGGAATACTCCTTTATATATGTATAATTTGGTCGATGGGTGGGGTGGGAGAAGGGATGGGGCGGGAGAATTCGATGGATTTGTTCGAATCCCTGAAAAGTTCGCACCTGTTAACCTCTTCGTCATTTATAAATTTTACGAAAAGTTTAGCTAGGTGTCTCCGTCCCCTCCCTAATTGGAATGTGTCTTTTGTTACGGTTTTTCGTAATTGAATCTTTACATAATCTTTCAGCAAACAGCGCGTCCTTGATAATAAGTAGGCCACCACCTGGGCAAGGTCATTAATCACCAAGTCAGAATTAGGTTTTATAATGTTTACGTCGACGTGTTAATGAAATATGATATCTTTGAACAAGTGCCTGTTATGTGGGGTACTGGGGCCAGTTCCCAAGGAAACTGGGTTTTGTTAAAAAATAAATCATTTTATGTTCCGAGATAACAGAAAGCTGTGGGTGCAAAGTTTGCAGGAATGCTAGTGAATTAAGAAAGTTGCCGAACTGAGTTTATTTCCATCCAATCTTTCTATGGTGCATACCAGTTTGCCGTATTACTTCATAATCTTCATTTTTTTCACCAACAAATTTTGTTACCAAATGAAACAAAAGACTTGGGGAGAGCTTTATTCACAAGGATCTTTTTTACTAGTGTAGAGGTATTTTATTTACATGCCAGGACAGTAGGAATTTTGTTAAGTTTGGACCATTACCCGTGAGCGATTTCACGATCGATATTACTGATATTTATTATTATTTCTGAAAGAACATTCAATTTAAGTACATGTATATTGGATTAAATTCGGAATAAAATCGGCAAAATGAGTAAGCTTCTTTTTTTTTTTTTTAGTCACTTTGTTTCATTCTGTTGAATAAAATTTCAGTGCACAAATAAGTATAGGCTTAAAATGAACCAAAGTTTTAAATTCCTGATTTTGACTAAAACAGTGAACAGTCATCAATCCATACAAAATTTGAACACGTAGGCCTAACATAAGAAAAACATACACAAAAATGAAAATGGAAAACATTATTTGGTAATGATTTCTTGATGGTCCTTGTTGTGAAAAATAAAAAAGGAAAAGACTTAAAATTTAACTTGTTAGAAGATATTTTGAAATTGTTCTTTTTTTTTTTGATGAAAGATCAATATCATTATCACCACAAAATCAAAGCCGAGAGAAACATTTAAAGACTCATTAAATTTCGTTTTTCCCATTTAAAAACTGATACATTTTGGATCGACGCAACTATTAACTGAGACAGTACTGTAGCAGGAGTTGGTCAGTTGAATCGCGATATTATTTGTATTCTTGTTTGAACATATTATTTTTCGCGGAACACATTACGAGCAATAACAGGCTCTTTTTTTTTATATTCTGAGTACTTGATTTTTACAATACCATCCCATTGCCGAAACAAAATTAATGTAACGGTGTATCATTCTTTGTTAAGTTGAAGCTTGGAGCTATTATTAGCTTCATGGTTGGAGGAACTTTTCAACAAGATTACCAGCGATATCCTGCGCAATATCACTAGGTATTGTTCCTATTGTTATAGAGATATGTGCGAAAGTTGGCTCGCCTCCCTAACAATATGGAACTCAAGTATTTTATTATTTCTTTTTGGTGTGTCAATATGTGCGTCAATCTTAATGTGATATCTGTCACTTCCGTGAGTGGTGTGTATCAATTACACTGAAATGTGCATCACTTTTGTGATGCAGGTACAGTCATTTTGAGACAAGATGTTAGTTATTTGTGTCAAAATACACAACTTGCATGACGCAGGTTGTGCAATGACACACTTTGTTCGGGTATAGTGGGTGAGACATTTAATTGATACACCTGTAGGTGCATAAGGAAGAAGTGATTAAAATTTGAGACATACTGAAACAGGAAGGGTGAAAATGGAGGGGTGGGGATATTTTAAGGTGAGTTTGCCTGTCATCAGAAAATCTCAAGAACTGATGATTGGGTTTGGATTAAAATTGAGGTGTGGTTTTGTTACTGCTTAAGGAAAAAGTGATTACAATTTTGGACATTGGAACAGAGGGAGTGCAGAAAATGATGGGTGGGGTTGTTTAGGGTAAGGTCTGTCAAGACATAGGCCTAGTTGAAATTTTCCAATGGAATGTGGTAAACAATGAATTCATACAATGAAAAGAAATCCAACAATCAATTTTCGGGTCTCTGGAATCAAAGAAAATTAAACAATTGGTTACTGCCATGAATGGAAAATGATGGAATGTGAGTCTTGAATGAAAAGAACTCAAACAATTAAAGCTCTACCTGAATAAAACTGAAAACAATGGTATGGTATCCAGCCAGATAATTATCTTCAAGTGTTCAGAATGCAAATGATTATTACAGATCAAAACTTGGGGATGAATCTTGGTAGGATTTCTGAGGTATATTATATTGAGTATGGTTATCAAATACACTCTACAATTATTCTAGGCATGTTGGAATTGCAATGCGGCAGAGGTATGCACTCTACACAGTGCTAATATTCTAGTTCTGTTTGCAGAAGTGGACATTCCAGAAAACATACGGTTGGTTGGTTGGTTTACTAAGGACGCTTTATAAAGTCCCAACATACCTCCATTGGAGTATTTACGCCAAGACGTGGCTGTTTTATTAACTAGTCATGGAGCACTAGCTGGTTGGAGACCCACCAGGAATCGAACCGGGGACGCTAGATTGGAAAGCTGAAGTTTTACCACAACTGCCACGGTGGTCTCTAATATAGGCCCATCTGGTGTTGCTACATTAGTTTATATCAACAGGCTTGACAGTGACAGAGTCCAGAGTTAGCCTACTGTGCATGTACAGTAACTTCCTACTTAAGTTTATTGCACTTGTCAACTGTATGTCTCACCCCTACACCCCCAATATGGGTGAGTTAAAGGTGGGTCATTGCATTGAAAAGTTGACTCACATGAGAGTCATGGATCCAATATTGTTAGTTACAACAGTGACTCAGGGTAGCGTCATTTCACTGCTGATGTTGGTTACAGTAAATGATGCAGGTGTAGGTCGTGGACAGTCACTATATACCTTGATTAATATGGTACTACCTGTCTGTTAGCCCAATATCTGCACTTCTATAAGTATAGGTCTACAGTATATCATACGGATGTTTCCAACAATGGAAAGGCGGCGAAAAAGTGGAGGGAAGATGAGATAGTATGTCCAACCCTCATTCCCGACGATTACAAGCTTGTGCTTCAATAAGAAATCGGGAATGTTAAGGGGGACACAAATCCGATAGGGGGGGGGGCGCATTTAGGGACTCATTTCTGACTTATTTATTTTTCCTTGTTGTAAAAATGACATATTTTGGCCCGACTCAATTGTCAATTGAAATGGAACAGTACTGTATGGATTTGTTGAAGTGCTGATGCACTGCAGGGTTCCAGCTATGGTGGGCGGCACCGGGCGGGCCCGCCCAGGACTTGCAATTCCCACCTGGTACTTAGCTCTTAAAATTCACTCTTCTGCCCAACGCTCAAAAGTTATAATCGGTTAATTAATTAAGTGTTTAAACAGATCTCCTATTAATCTCGCTCTATTTATGTCATCCGCTGATTTACACATATAACATAACATACAATATGCATAATAAATTCTGATCAAAACAACTGAACTATGTAGGAATTTAACGCAATTTAATGTACATATTATCATAAAATCACCCATGCATGTCACCTACATGAACATACTTACATGCACACAGTTCAGATTCACGTTTTAATCCTTGTGAATCACTGCTGGCAGCTTGCCAAGTCCGTCACTTACAAACTTTAACAAAGTAAATATTACACTCCCAAGAGCCCAAAGCGTGCTTATAGACCGGTCCAAATGTAAGTAACCAATCACGTTTGTTATAAACCCCATATGAACTTAACATTATAACGGACTGATCTATATTCTTGGGATTTGTGCATATTTGATATTGACAAAAGTTGTTGCGTAGTTCATAGGAACATGTGCCACTACTTAACTTGAAATAATTATAGTAATGTATGGCTTTTGTCGAACGATACTTTGACGAAAATAAAAGTGGTAAAAAGTTTGGGCAAGATAGATTACAATGGGAATTGAGAGAAGAGTTTCCGGCATATATTTGTACTTTTTGTTTGGTAGGGTTGGGGAGGGAGGGCATTGACAGTTGAATATCCTTTGTAATTTCTAGTCTTATTGTACATAAAATATTTTGTAAATCCTTCTAGCATTCCAATAGTTAAAAAAAAGATCTTTTTGTTGACAATTTGTTAATAGAAGTGGACTGAATTTGAACAGTTTTTTATGGGAGCGGGGTCTAGGAGGTCACCCTGGTATGCCACTGATTGTCACTGGAGCCTGGCACTCAAACTTGTCTGAATAGAACCCTGATGCACTGTGCAGCTATTTTTTGCACAACGGGTTATAGTAGTAAACAAGTGAGAAGGAGTGTACAATGAATGTCAGACTTTCGGCTTGTATTTTTTACTTTTTCAGAGGTGGGTCGATACTGTGTATGTGCGTCAATTTCTATGTATTGTCCTTCATTTTTTTTGACTCATGTGTATAAAAAAAGCACATTGTCTCTCAGTTTTGTGACTAGTATGGGGCATTTTTATGTAGTGTACAGTTACTTTAGTGACTGAGGGGGTGCATTAAATTAGCGCTTTGCATGATGCAAAACATGCAATGACGCACCCATGTCGGAGGGTATAGGGGTGAGTCATACAATTGACAAGTGTATAATATACTTAGGACTCTGGGGTGTAGCCAGCCTTCGGATGAGGGGGTCACTGAGGGAAATATTTGGACCTTGTAGCATATTTTCTGACCTTTTTACCAGCGTTCGACAAATCGCTTAAAAATTAACTTGCCCGCCGGGCAGACACATGCACAGAATTGTTTGCACTGAAGCAAAATCCACTTGTCCGACAATAATCACGATAATATTGGACGAGGTGAGCAACAGTTGCTGAGAATGCTGCATGAATAATAAAAGGCTCTTACACTTACCAAAAAACAGTGGAAATTGTAATCCACATATCCTCTCACTAATATAAAGCAATAACAGGCTCCATCAAATCAAAAAGGAAATACGGAAGTTCAATAAACTTTTGTGTAAACAAGTGGCAAAGGCAGGTCAAGTTTGCCGTGTAACAGTACAGCGGTATGCCCTGTACGATACTGTATGTGTACATGGAACGGGTATTGGACGCATTGCATGAGGCGCATTAACACAGCAGAGACCTCAGCAAGAAACAATGACTGGATATAAATTTGCATGAGATTTTTTATGCGAGATATGATTGGTTGAAAGGAGCAAGCCTTGCTAGCAAAACAGTATGCATTGCGCACATGTTCAACCAGCTTTGGTAATCATATATCTGTACTGTACATTATAAGTTTTGTGTGTACGTGTGCGATATATGTTTACATATGTCTTATGTATGGGTGCATATATGATGTTGTTGTGGTGAGGTTTAAGATCATTTTGTAACATAACAAAATATTTTGGCTTCCAAATAAGTGAAATACAAGTCTAAATGAAATTATTTTCTGGGCATTTCCATCAGTTATATTGTAGTAAGTATAATCCGTGTAATGAATTGAGTTTTTAAAGAGAAATTCACTTTATTGTTTGGATCAATTTATGGTTGCCCGGCAGGCATATCAATTTGTAAATCAACTTGCCGGACAAGTGATGCAAAACATGCAATGACACACCCATGTCGGATTGACAAGTGACAAGTGTATGATAACTTAGGACTCCCGGGTGTAGCCAGCTTTTGGATGGGGGTCACTGATTAGTTGCCCCGGGTGTCCGGACAGGCAATTTGTTGAACACTGCTTTTTACCATAATTTTATATATATATATATAATTTATATTTAAATTTTTATATATATATATATATATATATATATATATATATATATATATATATATATATATATATATATATATATATATATATATATATATATATATATATATATATATATATATATATATATATATATATATATAATATTTTTTAAACACATACATATATTTACAGTATTATATATATATATATATATATTTATATATATACATACATACAACATACATAATTTTTTTAAACACTGCTTTTTACCTTATTTTATATATATTTATTTATATATATACATACATACATACATACAAAGATACATACATACATACATAAATACATACATACATACATACATACATACATACATACATACATACATACATGCATACATACACACATACATACACACATACATACATACATACATACATACATACATACATACATATATACATACATACATATATATTTTTCTGTTTTTTTAGGGGGCATTGTACAACCCACATCGACCCCCTGGCTAAACCTACTGTATGCTTAGCTACAGACTTTGAATTATATAAGGCTTATGCTATGGAGATGTTTTTTTAGAATGACAGCTCCCAACTGCAGCCATATACCCAGCCAGCTCAGAACTCTCCCAAATTATCTACCGAATTGATCACCATACTATGACTTGCTAGTACCAGTCTTTCATAGTCATATACTTTACTTAATACTCACCATTTTCCTTAAAAACTGGCTCAAACATATTAACACTGTCAGAGGTGCCAGAACATGAGCAGTAAAATCCTCAAAAAGGGCAACTCCTGAAAAAGGGCAGCTCCTGAAAAAAGACTATAAAAAATTATGGCAGAAACTTAAAAAAAAAAAAAACTTACCACTGGGAAATTCAACATGTAGGCATATGATGCCCATCTCCGATCTTCCCCCCAAAATTTGAACTTTCTTTTGAAACTTCGCTTTACCAATTTTGATATCAAATGAAACAAACCCAGCCCAGAGCTACATGTAATTGGTACACCATACAGTAGGTCACACCAGACCACTAGCATTGCTGTTTCACAGGGACGGCCTTCCTTGTCCCTGCCTGGGGGTCTGCCCTGCCCCTGGGAATCTGCCCTGCCCCTGTGCCCCTGGGGATCTGCCCTGTCCCTGGGGTGTGCCCTGCCTTTGGGGGGTCCGGCCTTTCCCCTGGGGGGTCCATCCTGCTCCCTAGGGGTCAGCCCTGCCCCTGGGGTCAGCCCTGCCCCTGGGAGTCAGCCCTGCCTCAGGTGATCAGCCCTGCCCTGGAGGTCATCCCTGCCCCTGGGGGTTAGCCCTTCCCCTGGGGGTCAGCTCTGCCCCTGGGGTCAGCCCTGTCCTTGGGGGTCAGCCCTATCTCTGGGGGTCAGCCCTGTCCCTGGGGTCAGCCCTCCCCCTGGGGTCAGCCCTGCCCCTGGGGGTCAGCCCTGCCCCTGGGGGTCAGCCTTGCCTTTGGGGGTCAGCCCTGCCCCTGTGGGTCAGCCCTGCCCCTGGGGGTCAGCTCTGCCCCTGGGGGTCAGTCATGCCCCTGGGGTCAGCCCTGCCCCTGGAGGTCAGCCCTGCCCATGGGGGTCAGCCCTGCCCCTGGGGGTCAGCCCTGCCCCTGGGGGTCAGTCATGCCCCCTGGGGGTCAGCCCTGCCCATGGGGGTCAGCCCTGCCCCTGGGGGGTCAGCCCTGCCCCTGGGGGTCAGCCCTGCCCCTGGGGGTCAGCCCTGCCCCTGGGGGTCAGCCCTTCTCCTGGGGGTCAGCCCTTCCCCTGGGGGTCAGCCCTTCCCCTGGGGGTCAGCCCTTCCCCTGGGGGTCAGCCCTCTTCCCTGGGCATATATATATATATTTGGATACAGAACACAGAATGATAGAATAGTAAGCAATTGTTCTGTTTGGCTAATGACTGGTCCTTATCATTCAGAACAGCTTCATTTTGAGATACATGATTGTAGCTAAAGTCGCAGAGCTTCTTCACCAGGGGATTGAGCCTTAAGGGGTCCCGTGACTCCACGTCCAAAATATGCAGCACTTTGCACATGCATTAATGTACCCCTCAACAAGTCTAGCACCCTGCCCCTTTTTAAATCAAGCTATGGGTCTGCACACGCCCCTTATTGTTTGGCCTCATCGATTGTATGTGTCCACACATACTGTACAGTAGCTCAACAAAAGGTGCAGCATTTTCCGAAGTCAACGCAGTCATCAATAGGAATATTCCAAAGAATGAATTGCTTTTATAAAATACTATTAAATGACAGTAGACCATAAATATAATTTTATATGCAAAAGTTGACTTGGAAATGGCAACTCCCCATTTCATCTTCCTTTGATATCATCTTTACTACTACACTTTTAAACATTTTTGTGATAAAGTTGAGCTTCAACATCATTGATGTTCTGGTTTAAGTCCTAGCTTGTACCAAAAGTTTGCAGATTGCAGGGTATAATTTTGAAGTGGCCATACACATAATTAGAGGAGGCTCATGTCCAGGTTTTTTAGATCTGTTTTTAAACTTGTGCAAAGAAAATTTGTCTTAAATCAAAGAGGACTTGAAAAGAAACAGAATTCAAAACAAAGCATTGTTTTTTGTGTAGCACTGACTAAAATTATTTGTAATAGATGCTTTTGAATATGTTGAGACACATACAGCTTCAACTTTTAAGTTCAAGTTCCCTAACTAGTCTCAGAACAGGAAGTGAGACTGATGATATGAATATGCAAATACCTTCAGTAGAGCTGTGTATTTAAACTCTTTCATTATATTATTAGAATGAGTCAGTCTGGTGGTCAAAGCTCATCTGGGTCGGCACACAATACATCTAGTAGTTTGTCATCAGCAGGCACTGTGTCAAGCATGGAGACTATTCCAACACAAGATGTAGCTGATATTGCTGATGGGGGTTTTGATGGCACGTTAGGTAATCCAGAAGTCAAGATATGGGGGAGATTGTTTCCCCTTGGCAAGCTGTTTACATTAGTTGGTAAGTTATTTTGTATTATTACGTGATCTGAATTACTTGATGAAATTGATTGAAATTTAGAGGTGGATTTGTTTAGGAATATAACAACATGGATGTCTGCTGTATGAATGGGGTTGGGACTTAGTGCTTATGAGTGGATTTGACTAGGGATAGGACCATAACAACATGGATGTCTGTTGTATGAATGGGGTTGGGACTTTGTGCCATGAGTGGATTCAAATGTCATTAGAAATGGCCTTGCCTAAAACCAGGAACATCTGAACTGGCCCTCAAATGGAGCAAGGCTGGTTGGAGTAAGAGTTATATATTTCTTTAGTTTCCCAAACCACAAAACTATACAGTTTCACCTCTGGAAGGCTCCTACAAGATAACTACTCCCATTGGTGTTACATGGTATTTTTAGTGACACACATCTGAATATAATGGCAATCCAATGTAATATGAGTAGTAACTGTAATCAATGCTGGCATTGTTTGTCTTTACTGCTGGGGAAAGGTGAAATGAACTATGAGCATAGACCTATTTATATCTCAATATTATGATGCATAGTTGATCTTGTTAAATGATGTGGTTAATTTGTTGCTTCAAAATTGCAGGCCAAATTTGTTTAGCAGTGCCTTTACTAATGGTGGATAGGACCATATCAACACGGGTGTCTGCTGTATGAATGGGGTTGGGACTTTGTGCCTATGAGTAGATTTGAAGGTGGATAGGACCATATCAACATGGATGTCTGCTGTATGAATGGGGTTAGGACTTGAGTGCTTAGGGGTTGATTTTTATGTGGATCGGAATACATTAAGATGTGTGTCTGCTGTATAAATGGGGTTAAAATAACATGTGCGCAGCCAGTATCGTGAGACGTTGTTCCTATTGTTTTGCAGGAATGTGTGTTGGTACAATGCATATATATATATATATAAACAGTATGCTTTACAAAACAATGTTTTATGTATGATTTATTTGTCGGCATGGTTATGAGTAGGAAAAATCTGCAGTTTTGCAGATTCTGTAGCACGCTTGCCTGCCTAAATAAAAGGTGAGACAAAAGAAATTTTAAAGTCGATTAATGATATTTATAGGCAAATAAAAAACATCAAGAGTGACCAAAACGTTTGTCTTGCCATGAGTAAAGAACAAAAGATTCCATGCCTCAATAGAATTTAAAATTAGGTGTCTTGGGTATGAACATAAATCAAAACAATAAGTGGAATGTTGGGTAGAAGATAATATGAAGATAAGTAGATGTAGGAATTAGGATGAGGGTGGGATCTCATTTGGGGCAGTGTGGAATTATATGTAGGGCAGGGTGGGGTAACATGTGGGACAGAAAATGGGATATGGCATGTTAGTCAGGATGGGTTTGCATGTTGGTCAGGATGGGTTGGCATGTTGGACAGGGTGGGTTAGCATGTGGGACAGGATGGGTTGGCATGTGGGGCAGAATGGGTTGGCATGTGGGGCAGAATGGGTTGGCATGTGGGACTGGGTGGGTTGGCATGGCATGGACAGGGTGGAATGGCATGCAGGACATGTGGTTAGGTGTTATCTGGATTCCACTTGTAGTGGGTCATGCATGTGGTAGAATTACAGATCTGGTTTTCAGGTGTGATTGCATGTAGTACATAGGGTGTGAGATGACATTTGGGACAGGTTGGGATGGCATGTGGGACGGGCTGGGAGGCAGGCTTGGAATCACTCGCCTACTTGGCATGGGTGAGTAAAACAAAATTGTGGCGAGTAAAATATCATAATATACTGTGTTACTCGCCACACTTAATAAAGCCATGGCCATAAAAATCTTGTATTTTTTCTCTACTAAAAATGCCTTTACCCAAATAAAAACAAGTGATCTTTCCATTAAAATCCAAAACATAAATCAATATTTGGACGATAGCCATTAACTTTCATTGCCCAAAACACCACCTGTTGTGTGTAACCAGATACACTTTTTACATCCAGTGAACGGCATGGTATGAAGACAACAAACGTACCTGGGAAAATTGTCCAATATCTCATAGCTTTCAGCAAGTTACCACGTGACCCAGCTACACAGATCAATTTGATTAGATCACGTAGCTTGCAAGAACTGCGTTGGTGTCAGTATGGGTGGGAATGCTTTATCCTTCTGAGTAATGTCTCTGCTTGACAGCAATGGCAATTTTAGACTCGCTATCTCTATCACTATCTTATTTCTTTAGCCCTTACTCTACCACGCGGCAATAATATTGCTGTTTTGAAACTACCTTTTTCCAAAAATAAAATCGGGACCTTACCAACATTCTATTGGGGTGAAGATACTTTCATTGCAAAGATCTTGGAGAGATCTTTCATAAATTTGTATTTTTTTGGAGGGTCTATACTCACATTTTTTCGGCAAATTTTGTCCAAACATTCAGAAATGTACCTTTTTGTTTAAAATGTCCCGAAAAATGCATATTTTTGAAAAATTTACAAAAATTGCATAGAAAATAAATGCGATATTTTCTTTTTATATATATTATATAGACAAGTCATATTGTCCAAATCTAATCACTTTTTGCTCATACCTGGTCATTATTTTTAAATTATTTGTAAAATATGTAAAATGTTGTGATTTTTAGTAATTTTTTTACCCTTTTTCTGTAAAAAATGTGTGATCCACCCCTATATCGGAATGGAAAGTTTCAAACACCATTCTGTAGTGTAAACAAAGTGCTTTCACATGGATTGCTGCAATAAAAGACATACCCCCTCGATCGTTGCTAAAATGTTTTATAGCTACGTCAGTAGAAATGATGCCACCTCAGGTAGAACCATTTTGAGGACACTTCAGGGAGTGACCCTTTTGAGGACACTTCAGGGAGTGACGTCATATTTTGACGTCAGCATGACGTCAGTGATCCCCAAAGCGACATGACGTCATTCGGGGAGGTAGAAACAGATCAATGACGTCATACAGGCCTAGAAAGAAGGTTAAACACTGGGGTTGAAGTGTTGGAATAGTCATGCGCTGACGTCACATGGCAACAGAAGGCATTTCGAGAGAAAGGGATTGTTAAGGAAAACAAATGGCTGGGGAGAGTATACTTATATAAATAGTGTATGCAAAGCAAATCAGAACCATTTGCAACTGAACCAGGAACAATCAAAAGAGTTTGATCGTGTACAATAAACGTCATGAGCATTCCATCAGCTATTGAACCGGTATTAAAAAGCTTGCTGGAACAAGTCTTCTTAGATCTTGCTCTTCAAGAGGCAAATACAATTTTGAAACGGGATTGTGCTGGTTGTGAGACTGAAGGTAATAATCAGAAGGATCATACATGCATCACAAGAGAAATTGACAGGGGACAGATAGAACAGGCTTTAAACAGCGTCAGTACGGAATTGGTGAGAAGTGTGTTTTACAGAGCTGCACATATCTTACGACTCAGGCATAAGAGACTGAAACATATTCGGAAACAAGTGAACGTCTATCGTAATTATTGGAAGTCTGTTGAACCGGAGTGGTCAGATATAAAAACTTTACTTTGACTGTATCTCAACCATGGGCACTGGGTATTCATATAGCAAAATTACGTGTGGAAATGGACAATCTATTGGACAACATAATCCCGGAGCCAGCAACCAGACAGTCTCTTTAGAAGTACAGAAATATCATGAAGAAGTAACTCTTAATTTATTTCATGACCTTTTGTTGTGGAGGCATGAGGATTTAACAAGAGCTACGTGTCCGGATGGACCACCAGTTCCTTGGAAGAATGACAAAAATATGATGGCAATTGTCAATAAGGCCAGAAGTATAGCTGTGAGGATGGTAGCTAATGAGAACTATCAAGTGCTTCAGAAATTCCTAAATGAGATCCAACGTGATAATGTTTGTGATGTCACCACAGCGATAATGAAAGAAATTTTCCAGCTGAAAGAATTCAACTTCATCCTTTCCGAATTATTACTGTTTTGCTATTTATGGCAGATGTATGTCGACAGCTGAGGTTAGCGTGCTCCAGGATGATAAACTATTAAAGACTTTTATTCAAACAGTATTAGATATCATATGGAAAAATCCTTACAACTGGAACAACTTTCTGACCATGGAAGAAACCTGGACATTTTCCATAGTAAAATCATCATATAAATATATTTTGCCTGTAAGTGTGATTTGGTTTTATCATTTATTACATGATGAAATAAATAAGTTGTAGCTGTATATACTATGTTTTTATTTGTTTGTTTTGTATCTCTTATGTATAGTATTTCCTAAGTCTTTATAAATTCGTGTGTGTAGATTCATCAAGTCAGTTGAAAAAATCAGTGGTATTGCATTCATGATGAGTTTTGATGCGTGGAGAAGGGAAGTGTACTATGACCCGTCTCATCCTTTAGGGTTTGGGGGTAAGGATGCTTTGTACAAAAGTGAGAAAGGGGTGAATCCCGCTGCAAAGTATAGAGATGTTGAAGCATGGTTACAAAAGGAGGATGCTTATACCCTTCACAAACCTGTACGAAAACAGTTTGTGAGAAACAAGGTGAAAGTACTGGGCATGGATCATTTATGGCAAATTGACTTAGTTGACATGACATCCCTTTCAAAGTACAATCGGGTATAAAATACCTTGTGACTTGCATCGATGTATTTTCCAAATATGCCTGGGTTATTCCTCTGAAATCTAAGAAAGGAAAAGATCTTAAACTTGCTCTAGAAAAGATTCTTGATTCGGGAAGAAAACCCATCAATTTACAAAGTGATAAAGGAACAGAGTTTTATAATCGCACGTTCAGACGTATCTGAAGAAGCAAGAAATCCATCATTATTCATCAGAAAGTGAATTAAAAGCTTCTGTTGTCGAACGTTTTAATACCTTTAAAACAAGGATGTGGAAATACATGACCTATAAGAATAGATTACAGTACTACAAAGTATTGGATAAGCTTGTTCATTCGTACAATCATCGTTATCATCGTAGTATAGGTATGAAACCAGTAGAAGTAAACATTCAAAATCAAAGTACAGTTTGGAAAAAACTGTATCCAGCAAAAGAGAAACAGACAAAATATAAATTTAATATTGGAGATGTGGTACGTATCAGTAAAACCAAGTTGACCTTTGAAAAGGGATATTATGCTAATTGGACAGAAGAATTATTTATCATTGCTGGGAGACTACCAAGAACACCACCAGTTTACAGAATCAGAGATAAAACAGGAGATCTTATTAAGGGTACATTTTATGAAGCTGAACTTCAAAAAGTAGAGGATGGTATCTGAATTGACTGAAGTTATAGATTTTATATATATATATATATATATATATATATATATTGACCGTTCCGGAAAATGCAAGGGTCATTCCTCTCGATTAAGAACATCAGACAACATCATGGAAGACTTCTTTATAACATTACCAAGCAACAGTTCCATGCATTATTATCCTGAAAATACGTAGAACTAACTTTACCACCAAACTTCATAGACCCATACATCTTAAGGGAGAATGGACCGTATCATTGGCAGAAATATCATATCCTCATACGTGGTACACGTTTCATCAGCAAACAATCAATTGCAAATATCTAGTGAGGAAACAGATAATGAAGGCTATGCCACGATGAAAACAAGACATATACCTATGGGGTATTATAGCAGCCCCAAAAAATTAGTTGACACTTTGAATAATCTTTTTGAAGACAATGTTAGCTTTTCAATCAATTCTTTATCGTCAAAATGTACTGTTAAAGTTGTACCACCTGCCATTCTCGAATTAAGCGATAATTTGTGTGCTATGCTGGGATTTCAAGAAAAAGCCATATGGGATATACAAACAGGCATCAGGCCCGTCGATCTCTATCAGGATTATCACAGTTTGTTTGTTTACGCTGACATTATAGAACCACAACTGGTGGGGATTCAAATGTGCCACTGTTACGCACTGTTGAAGTGAACCACAGAAAAGGGGTCAAATGGTAACATTAACCTATACAACACCTCATCACACCACTTACAAAGGAAAGATTTTGAGACTATCACTATTGATATAAGGACAAGTAGTGGGAAGCCTGTACCATTTGAAAGTGGGAAAGTCATAGTGAAACTACATTTTCAGCAGAAGCGCTCACCCTATTTTGCTTAACCCCCTAAACATTCGTGTCATATGCAAGATGAACAGGAAAGTCTACGTACAAGACCCTCAGATTTATGAAAAATATTACATCAACCAGATTGGTAGTGGCATACCCGTGTTTCAAGGAACACCAGTACAACAAGGTTATGGCCTTGGTGGTCTTCTCGGTGGACTTTTCGATCAGCAGTACCTCTTTTTGAAACGTGGAGCAGCTGCTCTTGGAAGAGAGGCCCTTTCATCAGGTATGGAGATAATGGATGACACTCTAAGAGGCAAACCATTGAAAGAAGCCATACGCCACCGTGCAAGCACTTCTGCAAGAAAACTTACTTCGAGCATTACACGGTTTGAACCAGAAATTTGGAGGCAAAGTTCAGTCTACACGGCAACAGAAAGCTATAAAGCGTCGTGGCACACCTTCTAAAATCATTTCCAAAAAAGTTAAGCACCAGAAAAGACCTGTTGATATTTTTGATTAAATTGATTCCGTTTATTTCTTACAATGGCACTTGCAGATGCACACTCTTGTCTTTGCACTAAAACAGAATTGGACCTGTTTACAGTCCCACCGACACAAACGAGCATAGCTAAAGGAAGATGGGTCAGTTATAACCCTGTTTTATCATTATCGTCAGGGTCACCGATTGAGTTTCATGTTGCGGGAACAGCAGAGGAGTATGTCGATTTATCACAAACCATGATGTTTGTAAAAGCCAAGATTCTCAATGGTGACGGAAGTGACTTGGCAGAAAATGCACCCGTGGGACCCGTGAACCTCTTTCTTCAATCCCTGTTCAGTCAGGTGGATGTCAGTTTGAATGAAAAACTAGTGTCTCAGTCCTCTGCCACTTATCCCTATCCGGCTATGATGGAGACATTGTTGAATTATGATTACGGTGCCAAGCAGACCCAGTTAACAACACAATTATTTTTTAAAGACACAGCGGGGAGAATGGATGCTGTAAATCCTATTGCTGAGGAGGCAAGGAGAAATCACGGATTGGCTCAGCGTTATACCTTCACTAACCAAAGTAAAACTGTAGATATGGTTGGCCCCATTTACTGTGATATCTTTCATCAGGAAAAATATCTTTTGAATATGACAGATTTGAAAGTAAAGCTAAACCGTTCGAAAGATACATTTTGTTTAATGGCACATGGACCTGCAGTGGATTACAAAGTAACTATTCTAGAGGCTAGTTTACTTGTAAGGAAAATCAGACTTGATCCTGGAGTTGTTTTAGCCCATGCCAAAGGATTAGAAATTAGTCCAGCAAAATACCCCATAACTCGCGTTGAAATGAAGACATTTTCCATTCCAGCTGGTAATCTGTCAATACATAAAGACAATCTTTTCCTGGGCACGCTTCTGAAACGTATCGTAGTCGGATGTGTCACCAATACAGCATTCAACGGAAGCATACGGAATAATCCTTTTAACTTTCATCATTTTAACATCAATCACATTTCTCTATCGGTAGATGGTGAGCAGTTACCACATACACCTTTAAAACCAAATTTCTCTGGGGCAGTCGGTCAGAATTATGTTTTATCTTATCAGACACTTTTTTCAGGATTAAATAAACTATACGTGGATCGGGGGAATACTATTTCCAGAGAAGAGTATGGTAAAGGATACACTCTCTTTGCATTTGATTTGACCCCAGATTCAGCAGCTGGGGGGCATTTTATTCTTGTGAAACATGGAAACCTAGCTCTGAAATATCATTTTTCAGAGGCTCTTCCACAAACAGTGAATATCGTAGTGTATGCAGAACATGAAAATGTCATCCTGATTGATAAAAGCAGGAATGTTATCACTGATTTTGCCATTTGACTTTGATGTACATGAATACCATGAATACTTTACAACTACTTAAAGTCTTGGATTCTGTTACCTTCTGAAACAAATTGTTAGGGATGTGTTACCATCAGATCACTTACCACAAAATGTGGATTCTTATCCTTCTATTTACGTTGTGAACACAGATTCAAGTTCTGAACCTGGATCACATTGGGTAAATTTTATTTCAACGCCAGTCGACATGGAGAATTTTTTGATTCTTATGGAGAAAACCCAGCGATATACAACCCCCATTTTGAAGCTTTTTTAAACAAACATTCTCTTCACTGGAATTGGAATACAAAAAGACTTCAAGATATAATGTCTACGGCATGTGGGCATTATTGTCTCTACTATGCACTTTATAGATGTAGAAATATCTCCATGGAGTCCATTGTTCACAACTTTACAGATGATTTGAAGAAAAATGATCGTCAAGTGACCGCTTTTATTCAGCGTCATTTTGATATTCAAGAACCTGTGTTTAATCCCTCCTTTTTGAAAATGCAGGTGGCACGTGCTTTATTTCAATCTCTCTACTAAGATTTATAAGTAAACTAATAAAGACAAAAATACAAGTTTCATTGTAATCAGTTTTGTATTATACAGTTCATCGAATATACAGTACATATGTAAACAATTTTTTTGTATCTTTTGTCATCTCTATCTACTTGTTGCTATTCTCTACAATAAATTGTACACATCAAACTGAAGTACATCGTACTTAATTACAACTTATGATTACAAATAATTCCCACTTTGAGATTCATCTCAAAATGATTCCCACTTTGGACTCAATGTAATTGATTTTTTTCTGGAGGTACTTCTTAATGGAGTGGAAAAAAGCTGATGTTCTTTAGGTTTTTCTAGCATGTCCAAGAACCTTTCACGACGTTTTGAATTGGTAATCAAAGAGGCTGGAATATTCATCTCAGCCAGTGATTGCATCAATTTTTCCATACCAACAGGTTCTGGAACTTTTCTAGATCTCAGTAGACATGTCATATAAAAAAGATCTACAATATTTGAACCTGAAACAACTTCATTGTTGATTACCAGTTCCCCCTCCCATTCCACCTAAAGAAGGAATCGTTTTAATCTTTTCAATTAATTGTTTCGTCTTTTTCAACATTTGATTTGGAACAAGTTTATAAATATCTTCTAAAATAAAGTCTGATGATAGGTCATCCTTTTGCAACAACGGTTTCTGATCGGTTGGTGTCTGAAGGTCTTTTCGTGGTTCCTGTTGAACTTCCACTGAAAGGGGTTTGAGCTTACTTAAATGTGAGAAATTTACGTAAAGCTTCTTGATATTCTCTGACTTTTCTTCTGGGTGAGAGAACTTTGTTGCAGAATGTTGGTCATCTCTTGGTCCAACTGGGACAAGTTCTTCTGTTCTGTAGTTTGAGACGAACAGCGATTTTGAAGACCTTCCAAGGTGTCTGGATTGATCAAAACAAGTTTCTTTGTATGCTCCATGCTATGCTATCGACGTGGAATGGCTGACAATAATGACCCTACTAGGGGCAGAACAGTACTCAGCAACAAGCTGACAAATCCACCCTGTTGTATGATAATTTTCTTCCGTTTAGCACGTGCCAATTTTTTCTTAGCTAAAGAACGTAACTTGTGTCGATGAGGCCAAGTTTCTTCTTCTGAAGATGAGTTAGTGGAACATTTCCTTTTAATACGTTATGAGCACACTCCCCTATGCTATGAAAGAAACCGTCAGGTGCACCTCGTAGCAAATTTTGTCTTTTTCTTCCTTTAGCTTTTGCTACGACTTGAAGCAGCGGAAGGTGGTCCTTCAAACAACGAGACATGGTCATAAATGATGGGTTATGAGTTTGTTTGAAGGATTTATACTCGATCGTGGAACATAGACATAGTTGATTTCGTCAGGGAGTATGTTGGTTCTTAGTCGTAGATCATCGGGACAGTTTTGGGTCAAATCAACAAACAAATACCCATGGCTCCGTGACACGCATCTGTAAATGCTTCTTCAAAATACTTTGTCTGTGTCGGAAACATTTGGTATGCTAAATGTTTGATTTGCGATCTATCGAGGTTCTTGAAGAGAATCATGTAATGCGTATTTGGGCTGATAGTTCTGTGTTGTTTCCCACGATGAAAGATATTTTGAACAAGGTAAATAATGGATGTATTTTTATGATGGGATCCTCTCAGTAAACAGTTGTGATATTTTCACATCATTACCACTTTCCTCCATCAAATCGTCAATGATGATCAAATTTTTAATCGTCCATCTATAACATCGTCCAGCTTTTCTGGTATACCTTGATAGAATTGTATGCATGATACAGACTGTTTGATATTTTCATAGAGGGGTTGCCATTCTCCATATAACAGAATACTCTTCTCGGGGACTGGACAGATCAAACTTTTGTAATGCTTTAGTAAATTTCTTACAAAAAAGCTCTTTCCGGATTGCGTGGGATCACTGAAATCACTTGTAAAAGGATGCTTAAATACACAATTCATAATGAACAGTTGACATACAATATTTCAACAACCCTAAAAAGGGTAAGAGGTACTTTAGAAAAATGAGGTGGATGCATTTGACATGGCAGAAAATGAACTATCAGAGAATGAATTATCAGAGAAATTAGATGTTGAATTATTTACATTACGATTCCCACTAGATTCCGCGCTATCCCGTCGATAAAGCACTAACCATAGAATAAAAGATATACTAAACATTATAGATACTGTTCTTTTGATAATTTCTTGACATTTTGGACCTATACTGATGGATGAAGCTTGAACAAATGACTTTTTTCTTGATTTAACAAGGTATTTTATAGCCAAAGGGTAGCGTGTTATAATCCTTTAAAATAATACGTTTATCATAGACAATACGATAGTCTTTATGTGATGTTTTAGTGAGTATACTTTTGGAATAAGTATCTCTGACAATCTTTGATGGATCACTAATTGTGATGGGTATTTTCCCTAATGCTGCATCTCGTTCTTTTCTCTCGTTTTAGCAGGGCGTAAAATAAAAGGTTCACATGATTCATCATCATCAGTATGGGCTTTGGTCCACTGTTGAACCATATGTTTGACAGAATCATAATTAACCAGTTTTGATGTCATGAAATTAAGTGTGATTCCACGCACCTTTACACATGTTTTACCTGAATCTAATCGGTATGCATAGTTTTGGGTCCCCAGAAACAAAAGAAGTAATGTGATTACCATCTTTGGGGTCAATTTCATTGGTTAAGTCACCCAGGTAATCCCCTAAAGGTGGTTCCCATAGATTATCCCTTTGACAGAAGATCACGAATCCGTATCGTAGTAGACTACTCTGTCTTGCAACCTATCCAAAACATCATATAATTTGAGTCTGGCATGCGCTGTTGTAAAACAGGCTATTACAATGTTCGTGCGTGTGTTTGTTTCTACAAATTCATTTTGAATCTGTATTGTACCTCGGCACAGTATTCGCCCAAACATTTAACATCGGACACTTCAATGGTTGGACAGGTTAATGCATTTAATAATTCTAGGGGTTTAGAGATCATTACTGTCTGCATTTGTGGTTAGCTTGGGCAAATTTGCCCCAAAAGCTGTTGAGTCCCTCCTTACATACCGCCCTCATCCCGCGTTATATTGATGTTGTCAGGATTCAGTTCAATGCCCTCTTTTTCCTTATACTTTCTACAATAGGTTTCTTTATCTTTGTCAGTCTTCACCCATGTTGGCCAACCCGAGCATTCCTGCTTTGGTTTCAAAAGCAATTCACATAATCTGTGAACAATCCACCCGTTTTGTTTCCATATCATATTCCTCCTTGTTAGGAAAATGCCAAACCTGAACAATTTGAGATATTCTGTATCCCTTTTCAATAGCTTTCTGCACTTCCAATGATACCCATGTACCATAAAGCATTCGTTCTTCATCTGTATGATCACACCGTGTTGTTTGCTTATGCACAGTGCATGTGTAACATAGGCAAAAGAGGAGTTTCCCTTCAAGTTTGAGAGGTAAGACGGATGATATAAATCGGATGGCGGTAAAATGGCACATTTAATAATCCCAAAGTAATTTTCCACAGGCTCAAAATTATTATCAATAATAATAGGGTGACCGACAGGATAAGCTTTTCGTTTGTTCGTATAAGGATATAAAGACGTAAAGTCAACATATTTAATCTTTTCTGAGCCCTTGACTTCATAAAAGAGGCGGCTTGCATTGACCCTTCCGCCAAAAAATGCATCGCGTGGGACGATTTGTTCTTTCACATGGAAATCTTGTAATAGATGTGCAATATTATCTGTGTTTGAATTTAACAGCATATCAAATTCATGCTCCCAAATTTCTACCACGTTATAACCCAAGGCTCGTAAGCTGTCTACCTTCTCTCTCGTGTCTCGATACAAATCCCCATAGACTTATTTGTAACAGGATTCAGAATGGTTTCCTATAACAAGAGAGACAACCATGATAAAAACAACCATGAAATTCATAGACTGTTTTTGTTGTTTCACAAAACCATCCACATGCATACCATACAAATTTCTTTCACCCCGTTCTTTGCATGTTGATTTTATGTTTTTGGATAAATAATGCAACCATTTGAGAGCTTTGACACTTTGTGGTTTACCTTCCTCATACCCAAGATGGGGATGAGGGCTATGGTTTCTGGCTTGAGAAATAAAGCTCTATATGCTAAATTACAAGCACTAGCAATGGTTACTGAAGACCTAAAAGGATCGACACCTGTGAAGAGTTCTTCTGTCTTGGTCAGTGATTTAAATATTTCTCTAAATTTAACCATACAACGGCGCAGAATATCTACATCGCTTTGACAATACGTAACAAGTTCTTTTTGCAAATCAAACTCAACACCCTTTTCTTTTTCCTATTATACCACTCCATAAATTCTTTTCTTTCTGGTGGCATCATTTTGTCAATTCCATAATATTTTGGATCTGGAAAAGCGGAACCACATAATTTTGATTTGAAGAGGTGCTGAAAAAATGAGGGAAATGGCCTTTACAAGTTCCTGAATGCCAAACGCCTTTGGAAATTTTCGTAATGGTAGAGTCACAAAACTTAAACTGTCTAGAATTCTAATTCTGGGATCTTCTATTTCGATCATAATTAATTTAGCGCCCCTTGATACCACAGTAGGTGGACGAACTGTTTTACGATCTATCAAATATTCCAATAGAAAATATCCATCATAGGCCTGCATATTATGCTTAAAAACAATACTATCATGATGTTGTTCATGAAAAAGCCAATCTCCAAACTGTTTCAAAGTGTCCGGTCCTTTAAAAACCACTTCCCTTTCACCCTCTTTTCCACAGTTTTCACAATCTTTGACTTCATCATGATCTAGGCATTTTGTACATGCCCACTGACATATTACTAAATTTGGAACATGTTTCCCAGTATCTTGCACACATTCAAAGTCAAAAAATAAGTATTTAACCCCATCCCGTTTTTTTAGTCTTTTTGATGGTTTACGTTGGTAATTCAGATTTTCCTCAGGCCCCTTCTCCTCTTCATCAGCATCTCTCTTTCTTTTATCTAAACTTGTGACCTGATTTTTAAAATTGTTTCTCGTTGACGGTTTCATGTAACATTGATGTGATAATCGGTTCACATATTCCTTACAAATGTTACAGAAGTCATCAGCACAGTCATGCTCCTTTAAAGTCTTCTTATATTTACTAAAATCGTAAGTGCGGCAACACTTTTTACAACGAAAAAGTTTTTCACATATGGAAATCTTTTTCAGTGTACCCTTTTTAATTTGATGATTGTGGTAACATGTGTCGTTTTTGAAAATTCGATTACAGTTAGAACATACGTGCTTAGCACTCTTATCATTAAAATCCCCACAACATGTATAACACGCACTACAAACAGGATCACACATATGATGTGCGGGCACAGAGTATGTTTTCAAACATTTATTACAAAAATATTTTGCGCTTAAAAATCCGGCCATGGAGGTAATGACATGATAATGATTCCCTGCATGATATAAGAAAATTGTGTTAGCAGCCGGGACCCTCGAATATGGGTAAGTTCTGGTTTTCCCCACTATAAATAATAAGACGGTATTCAGGTAACAGCACCTTTTGAAATTGATCATACATTAAAGCATTTACAAAACCTGGTTGAACATTAGCCCTTGCATAAAGCTCCAGTGCTTTTTCTCGTACTGGACCATATCCTTTTCGGATACTTTCCCATTGTGGGTTGTTTTTCCTATCGAAATATAATTGGGCCACGATGACTGCCCTACCAAAACATATATTTTCTGTTTCTGTAGGAGGTGCCGTAATTCTTAATATGCTTTTCCCTTTTCTTTTGCAAAAGCTTCCTGCATGAGAAGCGAAAATTTTCTCGAGCCCTCCATTGGGATTCCTGATCGGATGATCATGAAGTGAATCGTCACTCCTTCATGGAGATAAAAAATTTATTCGACTGGAGAATTTTTTCAAGTTCTTCAAAAAAATTCTCAGCGTAAAAATCTCTTTTCAACATAAACAGTATGGCAATAGGGTGATCAAGCTCAGGTGAAATAATAACCAAACGAAGAAAATCTGTGTCTGCAACATCACTTAACTGATGGTCAACAAGGTATTCAAAAGCAAATGAAAGCAGTGCAAGAATATCCTGAATATTTTGTTGATATCTTTCTAGCTTTTCCATATCTAGGTTCAAGCTATACGTTCTTTGTTCACCATTAAAATATCTATGATGGCGAGTATGTAATAAATTCCACCTTACGAGTTCATTAAATTCGGGTTGCCTATTGCTTTCATCACCCGTGTCCCCCTCCAACCGCCCATCAACAGTGTTTTCTAAACTATGTATTTCACCATTTTCAAAGTCATTTTGATCACGACTGATAACATTTGTGTCATGGTTACTAGAAACATGAATATTACTACCATCTCCTGACAGTGCTCCACTTAAATTGCTTTCATTCCCTACATCATCTAGATCCTTAGTACCGTCTTCACCATTCCTATCACTAACAGATATAACACTCTCTTTGCTATTATTATGATCATCTCTATCATTCTGACTAACCACATTTTCCTCATCATTCCAACTAAAATTATCTATTATCTCTGCCATGTCATTACTTACTTAAACGAACTTGGTAATATATTACTCGTTGAAGTTTGTGAGAGGCTTGAAAACTTTTAGACGGGACAGTGAAATCAGTTGCCCCTGGTTCGTGTACATCCACTTCATTATTATCTAAAATACCTCTAACCTGTATGTTGGGCTTGCGATAACCTCTTCGCCCGTTGGCCACGATATGATGAATGACCCCTTCATCCAGTTGAGGAAATATTGTTTGCAGTTCTCTCTCTGCCTCTGCTCCAACGATGGTCGTCTTCTTGAAAGCCGTGTCCTTCGATGAATTTTCATTTCTTCCATCACGAAATTTAGAATCTCTTCTGAAACACTTTCAGGGAGAACATATTCAAAATCTTTTTTGGTCGGTTGACCAAACGCAAAATGGAGATCTTCTGGTTTACCAGATTTATTAATTTGCCTCCAACTTTCCATCCTGGATTAAAACTTTCAATCAGACGAGTATAGTTTTTCTATAGATCAAAATGGTACGGCACGCTCTGTTCCAATAAATAGACTAACTGTAAAGTGCAGAAATTCCCGAGAGTTATTCAATAGTCAAAAAAACAATACACGATTTGTAATATTAGGGTCAAAAGATGTTTATAATCAAGTTTCAAAGTAAAATATCCAACAGATTGTTTTATTTTATGACAGCATACAATGTGCCAATATTCCAATAATAAAATTTATAAGAGTTTGAAAGTATGTAATCATCAACCAAAAACGGCAGAAAAGAACATGTAAGTGTAAATTGAAACATCTATGCTTTGCTTGACATAAACTCCTCTTTATATCCTGTTAGAATGTTTTGTAAACATTGTGTTTCTTAGCAAATGTCAAGATAAACAAATAGACATCACCATCTTTCAGTGTCCTAGGAGATGTCCTTGGATTGTTCTTTATATGTAAACAATCTTACTCAGCCAGACATTGTTCAAAACGATGACTTTCTCTCATGCTGTTTGTCCAGTGGTACCTCCATGGTTTGTCCCTCCATAAAAAATCAATAATTGTTTTTATTGGTGAATTCTGCATGCTGTATATTCAACAATTAGTCATCCTGTAAAATTGTACAGGCTGGTAGGGAGCTAGTTTCATATTATTGCTTCTCCAACCTTGGGAAACAAACGCTGTAGTTCTTTCCACTGCTTCATTTTTTAGCACGACCTTTACGAGTTGGTATAGACTCTTCTTTCATGAACAGCCGAACATCTACATAAATATTGTTTTGAAACGTTTTACACATTATGACTTCATCACCCAGTGGCCACTTGTTTGATTCTATGTCCTCCTTAGAGGATGAACTGATCAATTTGGAAATTGCTTTGTTCACCTTCGGAGTCAACTGTCTCATCGCTTCCCACTGCGTCGTTTTAAGTGCGATTCCTTTTTTCGTCGGAAAATATTTCACCCCAAACTGCTGAAATGCTCTCAGATGAATATAAACTCGTCCTTCATAAACATTCACAGAGATGAAATCATCGTTTCCCAGATAGGAACGATACGATCCATTCGGTTGCAAACCCTGTTTAATATCCGAAGGCACAACTACATTTTCATCTTTCTTTTCTGGTTCGTCTTTCTTTTCTGGTTCGTCTTTCTTTTGCTGGGTTCCCCGGGATACTTCCACAATCACAAGTTCAGAATCAAACTCATTACGATAAATCCCTGCTTCATCTGCGCCATACAAAAATGCCATGATTCTTTAAGGGTAAGTTGAAACTTGCTTTCCAAAGTTTAGAAGTTCAATTTAGGGTAGTACCGCCGTATCTCGTTTTTAGGCTGAAAGTGCTACCTATGAGGAGCAGGGTCTTGTAGTTAAATCCTTTTCCCTAACAACCCTGTTTGTGTAGTCATTTTCATGGAAACTGTGTTTGTTAACAACACCCAAAACACCCAAACACAATTTTCTGTTTTTGTGGACTGTCCTACATCACAACACTCAAAACATTTCTGTTTCCATGGTCTCTTCTTCCCTACCAACCATTTTTCAAAAAATTGTATCTAATTTTTAGCTCTTTTTCCTTCTGTTTTCTTCAATCTTGATCACTTTTTTTCCTCTTTACTCGTTTTTAATTGATATTTATCATCTTTTTCATCTCTACATTCGTTTTTGTTATTTGTACTTTTTTTAATCTTTACATATGTTGTAATTCATATTTCTTCTTTTTTTCGTTTCATTCGTTTTTAATTTATACTTATTCTTCGTTATCTTTTCATTTTTTAAATTTATATATATATATTTTTATTTCTTCATTCTTTTTGGAATTTATTTTTACTCTTTTTCTGTGTTTTGCATACACTATTTATTATATAAGTATACTCTCCCCCAGCCATTTGTTTTCCTTAACAATCCCTTTCTCTCAAAATGCCTTCTGTTGCCATGTGACGTCAGCGCATGACTATTCCAACACTTCAACCCCAGTGTTTAACCTTCTTTCTAGGCCTGTATGCGTCATTGATCTGTTTCTACCTCCCGAATGACGTCATGTCGCTTTGGGGATCACTGACGTCATGCTGATGTCAAAATATGACGTCACTTCCTGAAGTGTCCTCAAAAGGGTCACTCCCTGAAGTGTCCTCAAAATGGTTCTACCTGAGGTGGCATCATTTCTACTTACGTCACTCAAGTTATTTTTAGATTTTCTTGACATTTATGTTGAGGCGACAGAAGAATGTGTATCTCAAATCTTGTTTGAAAGTGAAACTGAGGATTAGGAAAAATCAGAAGGCTATCGCCAGTGATGGAGATCTTTTAGTACCTGGACCCAACCCAGAAGAGGCCTAAAGATGATCAAAACCAGGTAAAATAATTCTTCAAATTTCTAAAATCGCGAGTGCAATTTTCAAACTTCATGCTTACTAACATTACTCGTTAGGCTTAACGTTAGGCATAGTAATGTTAGTTCTGATCCGTTCAAAATTGAGCAAAAGCAGTGTAATTTAGCTGGAAATATTTACTTGCAATGATTATAAACAAGTAAATGGGTCACTAAAATCTGACGTGGTTAACATGAATTGTCTTTATTACAGTAATTTTCTATGAAACTTTACAGATCAATCTTTGATTTGTAGTGGAACAGTGCCCATATACCTATTTCGCGAATTCTCGATTCCATGTTGTGAGATTGTGGTGCAGTGAGATAGGATTAATATTTTAAGGGGAAAGGGTCCCATGTTGTTGGAAAGAGCGACATGTTGGGGCAAGATACCAATGGTGAGGACCAAGCTGTCCCATGTAGGGGGAAGTTGTTTTCTTTAAAGGAATTTGGATCCTGGAAGAGGGCCATATTTTTTAGCTCCACCCACACACAGAGTGTATGAGTGGAGATGATCAAATCGTACATGACCTCTCATATGTGCCTGTACTAAGTTTTGTTTAAAAATGCATCTCCTTGTAGGTTTTTACAGTTTTGCTCTTCAGATTCTGGCTCAAGCGAGATTTTGTATTAATTATAAAACTTGTATTTTGTTAAGAGATATTCCATGTATTTTTTTAATTAAAGCTCTTGAAAGGTTTTAACAAAGTATTAGATTCCATGCGTAATTTCGCTAAAAATAGCTCTATCCTATTCGCGTTTCGTATTGGTACTGCTCCGGGCTATGACATTGGTTAGTTGGTATACACGCATGTCTATTAGTTACATGTATGGACATATATGTTTAATCATATCGCAGTATTTTCCAATCAGAATTCGGGCATTCTGCTATGAATATGCAAATTCTCGTAACTCGTAATCTTATTTAGGTCACGCTGTATCGGATTGGATTACCGAGTTGTATAATAGGTCATGACATAGCCTAGAAGATAAAGTGTGAAGTCGTTGTTTGATCATTTTCGCTTGTCGTACTGTAAGTCTCAAGTGTCAGTAAGTTTTGTGCTACATTGCATCGCGGGGTAGAGCGTTATACTTAAATCCACTAACGTTAAGGATAAAGTTTTGTTGGGTTGGTGAACGCAGCGGCATTGCGTAAGCCGTAATTTGCCGTATGGGCAGCAGATTGCCAGAAATAAAAGTTTGTTTCCAAACTTTTAAGTTTTCGTGGACGCGTGGAAGAATCATCGCTGGGTACGGTAGTATTCAATGGGGCATCCCAGGGCTGCCAATAAGGTTGTGACGTTTAATCGTTTAGGAAATCATGCTACGTGTAAACGAATGTTAATTCAATTTTTATGTTTGCTTTTTCAAGTTTGCATAAATTCACGAAACCATCTAACCAATCCTATCATTTCAATCTTTACCCACTATGTCATTGCCTTCACATTTTTCACCTGGGGCCATATGCATAACACTAAACATTTCCACGGTACTTGGGATGGGATGCATGGAATGTAGCTAGCTTGTGCTTATGAGGAAGGCGCTAGGCCCAGGCTAGCACTCATTAACATAGTTCTTCCAAAAAAATCCTCCAGATAAAATAGTCTCCTTCCTTCAGCATGCATCCCTCTACAACCATATTTAATTCTCCTCTTCCACCCCCTCTCTACTTTGTTTTTGTTTCACCCATGCACCTCCTCTCTCGATCACAGCTTTCTGGCTTTTGTTCTTGAATTTCTCTCATTCTTCCCCTGGTCTCTTTCCTTACTACCTCTAAAATGATCTGACCTCTCAGGCACAATTTGACCTTCGTTGTCGTGGTGCCGTTAAGACCTCATCAAACAAACAATCATTAACATAACCCGTCAAATACACACAAGAAGTTTCCGCCCATATCCATTCATTATCAAATCACAATACAGAGTCACCCAACCACTGATCGGTGTAAAAGTAAATTCTACCCCCCAGTAAATTTTGGCCCCCTGGCTCTTATTGTCTAGGAAATGTGCGCCCCCAGACAATTAAGCCGTAGCCATCCAGTAATTTTGTTTCCCCCTCATAGTGAAAACGGTCTGCTAGGAAATTTGGGAACGTCCCTTCTTTCCTATGAAATATGGAGACAACAACTTAATTCTTTTCCAATCTACCTATTTCTAAAGTTGGCCCAGAAGAATTTGTGTTAAAGGTTAAAAACACACAAGTCATGAATCAAACCACGGTAGCGATGCAAAGAAATCAAGAAAATTCAAACGCATCGATGTCCTTTGGCCTATCGTTGAAAGTATTCCAGCTTTTAAGAGTTCTAATGTGCAGTGAAAACATTGAAGAAATTCTCGTTTCACATCAATTGTGATAAAATTACAGATTAATTCGTGTCTTTTAACATTTACTTCGAAGAGTAACAAATATTTCAAAACTAATAATTGTATTTACGGACGGATTAAATGTTTGCCTGGGTATTGTCATTGTTTTTACGACTGGATTACCAGGGAGTTGTTACTTGGATTACGAATCACAAAATCAGCACGTCATGACATAAATTAATGCGGTAATAGCCTGCTTATGCTCAAAACTCGGTAATATTCTCACGCTGTGTGATCTGTCATCCCCAGTTGCGGAAGTCACACGTGGTCGCTATAGCGTCTCTCAACATGACTAGTTACGGACAACAAACAATTATTCTTAATTTTGGGGGAAAAAACTTTAAACACTTGAATATTTATTGCTATTTAACAGCCCCATTAGTGCTGATTTGGGTGAAAATACATTGGCTAAATCATTCAAAAAGCTATTCCAAGTGCTTTAAATTATACGGTGCAGCAGATTAGACCGCATCACTGCTCTAAACGCATTTTGGCAGTGACCCAGATTTTTCTCGTAGCAGTAGCGACATCAAAGGGGAATTACGTAATCCCGATGATTATCATTACATGGATAGGATGAATGTTAAATATGATATTTCAAGTGTTTCCTTAAGTTTAAACAAACAGAAAAACGGGAAGAAGCAATTTTAATTTCATATTAAAGTAGTCATGCTAGTTACGCGAAACTTATATTATGCGTTCATATCAAGGTTTCTATTTAGGTCCTATCATCAATGATGACTTGCAATCGACAGAGGCGGCGGAGCTGGGAAGGGGGATGTGCGACTTCAGCCCAATAATTTTAGGTGAACGTATCACATGTCACCTTATCTCATTAAATCCCCCAATATTTTGAACGCTCCGCCACCCCTGATAAGGCAATTGAATTCTGAAATGGCATGGGGTGGATGAGATGCAGAAACGCATTTTCATACAATGAATCTTTGACACTTCAGGGTCGTAAATTCACATCTTCAACGTGAAGGAGCATGCTTGGCTTCTTACTAAACTTGGGGTCATAAGACACGAATTGAAACTCAAACAAATCCCCCACCCCCAATTGTGTACTATTTTTATTTTATTTTTTTATTCTATAGGCCTATACTTAAAAAGTAGGGGAATATATATCTCAGGAACACGGCAGTATGCTTTTTCCGTAGCGAAACTAAAACTAAACAAATTGGAACTCCTAAGCAGAAAAAATCAAACATGCAAACGTCATAGCCTAACAATTTTTTTTAGTACATGTAGATGGTTGTTAATGTTCATAATTTTGTTTTTAAAATGTATTGTTCCAGAATATGCTGCACTCAAAGTGACCTTTGCTCTCCGATAACGTCGGTAATCGACCGTTACATAGTGGAAACCTCCATTAACTCCTACATTGAAATTAATACAAAACGGCTTACAACTTTGTTAAAAGCATATTTTTTCAACTGTCACTATTCTTAAATAAAAGAGGTTGTATGCTGCATATACCCGGCCCTAAGTTCGCGAATACCGAGGGCCATAATATCAATGCGTTATTATTTTTTAAAAGAAGTATTAAGTATTTTCTCTCGTTTCTTTCTTTTTAGTGAGATAAGTATATTTTATCCTTGTATTATCTATTTTATTTCTTTACTGTTAAGCATGCAACAATAGTTTCTTATTTTTCATTTGCTTTATATTTACTTTAATGAGCTTCTTTTTTCGTTCTGCACAATTTTTAAAAATTTTAGTTTTTGTTCCTAGCATTTCAGATACTGTCATGTCTGGCATAGGAATCAATTTTTTTTTCTTCTATTCAAATTGTTTACTTAAATCAAAGGAGACATATTTTTGCTTGTATGACCCTGGGATTACCATTATCAAACACTCGGGGCCGTAATTATTGGAAAGTCTCCCCTGCCCCCTGGCCACGCACCACTATATACCCAATATTGAGATAAAAATGTGTTTTAAAAACATGTTAGCCTCAAATGTGTGTTAGGGTGTGGTGCGTTAAGCCTGTCCCCACTTTGTGAGTAAGAACTCCGACGTAGCATGATAATTTTGAAGTTTATGTTGTACGTCCCAGGAAGAAGTCACACAATATCCTTACAGCAGCAACTACTACAAACTGACAAAACGATATATAAATACAGCATTTATAGGCCTACCAACCGTGTTTCCCCCCCCCCTAGCCATTATGAGGGAATACTCCCACAATGGGGGGTGTTCCCCCTCTCCACCCTATTTAACAATTTTCTTTGTCTCCTGTTGTATAAATAAAATTCGTTCTCCACAGGACCGTGGCAGTTACACTTGTATTTAGCTATTGATCCCATCCAATATTTTAGTCTATTTGCCTACTGGGGACAAGAAATACCAATAAAAAAAGATACGTTGGACGAATTTTACCATCCCATTCCCTGTAGCCACAACCGCCTCTGCCCAACGCTGTTCCTCCCCTCCCCCTCCACCCTCCCCTCCACCCTCCCGATCCACTCTCCCGATCCATCCTCCCCCTCCACCCTCCCGATCCACCCTCCCCTCCACCTCCCCTTTTACCCTCTCCCTCCACCCTCCCACTCCACCCTCCCTCTCCACCCTCCTCTCCACCCTCCCCTCCACCCTCCCCTTTCACCCTCTCCCTCCACCTCCAGCTCCACCTCCCCTTCACCCTCCCCTCCACCCTCTCCCTCCACCCTCCCCTCCCCTCCACCCTCCCCTCCCCTCCACCCTCCCCTCCACCCCTCACCTCCACCCTTACCCTCCACCCTCTCCCTCCACCCTCCCCTCCACCTCCCCTCCACCCTTATGGAAGGTACTACCATGACTACTGAATATAATAGGACGTGATGTTTATACTTAATAAAGTACACATTCAACTGAGTTTTTTTTTTTTTTTAATAATCTACAGACAAGTGTAAAGAACTATTTTAAAGAGAAAAATAACCAAAATTATGTACTTTTAAAGAAAGGAATTTGAGATAAACTTACGAGTTTTCCACTTTCAATCCCATTGTACAATGAAACTTTTTTCTTCGCAGCTAGAAGTATGATAAAATGTGTGGTCTTGCGTATACCAGGTAGGTCGTTTTAGATAAATTATTTCCACATGGATGTTTGGAAATACGGAGATTTTTTGTTAAGTTCAAGGGGGAAAACAGTAATTTCTTCGTCAATTATGGTAAAAAGTCAAATGAAAAACAATTAGGGGCATAACTTTAAAACAAAATTCTATTATATTTCATATTATGTTCCTTTGAAGTCACAAACAAATTTGGCAGCATGACTTCTATGTTATGTTTCGTTTTCCTCATTAAACAAGATTTTTAACAGTATTTGACAAAGAAAGTACATGAAATATAAGATTTTTGATCGGGATAATTATTTATTCATTTAAGAACTAATTATGTAAGAATAAAAACACCAGATATCAATATTTAAGTAACGATCGTACATGTCAACTTGACTTTCACACACTCATACGAGAAGCAGGAAGTGCATGTTTGCACATTACATAGTGAATATAACGGGTAGCGTCTTTCACGCGGTGGATTAGCATGGGTTGCTATGGAAGGTCTATTGTTAAGAACCGACGATTTATTTAGTGAACACACAATTACAATGACGGGTTGTCACCTGCATAATCGCTTATGATAGTAACAATGCTATCACGAAACGCCTAATACGATCCGGACGAGAACACAGGTACGACGTACGGACAGACATAACATCAACAACCAAGTCAATGTCCACGGCCTTTGATAACCAGTTGTGGTGCACTGGCGTGTCTACCCAACCCAGGCTTGAACCCAGGACCTCGTGGTCTGTAGAAATGTATGATAACCGCTACACCACAGTAGGTAGATAATTGTTAAGAACCTGGTGAAGATCTCGCTTTATACTTGCGTTTAAAGGGCGTCCACTTATGACAACTGGCCTTACGGTTAAACGGTTATGGACCATAATGGTGACAGCTGTACATTTATGAAAAAATGCTAACTGTCACAACCTTAGCTGCTAGTTTGGCCGATTACCGACTAAATATGACAAATTTGGCTGTTTTGAAACATGTTTGGTCGGTAATCTTTTTTCAGTACCGGCCAAATGAAATTAATGTAACATTTATGAAGATTAATGTGTAAATGTTACACATTTTGTTATGTTTACAAAATGTATTTTCTAACTATATGTTGTGGTGGAATTTACCTATGACCTCGCCAACGTCAGTAATCAAGTGAGACATGATGGCACCATGCATTGAATGTCACATAGCTTTTGTTAGAAGCATAATTTTTAAGACATCGCTATAACATGAACCTTATTGCACCCACCGCAAAACTAAGTCATTACTGAGAACCAATCTGACAGTCATTCACAACTAACCTTGTTTGGTACATATGACCTGACTGTTAAGGTGCCATTAAACCCAAACAAACAAACTGAATACAACTCATACGGGAAAGTTGAAACTCTTGAATTTTTAACATGATGAATAATATTCACAAATGGAATGCACCTCAAATCAAACTTTAAAAACATCATAAAAGTACATATGACAAAAATAAAATCAGTAAAAGCAATCAATTCTTCTTGCATTGTAATGGGTTGAGCTATAACATCATTGATGTCTAGTTTTTTTTTTTTTTTGGGGGGATGGCATTTCCCCTGGTTCCCCCTCCCAATATGAATAAGCCAGAACCCCACCCCACCCCCCAACCCCTGTATTTTCTTGGAAACAGTTGAAATTGTACATCTTTGAAGGATTTTCCTGTATTTGGACAAATTTATTGACATTTTATTTGCGGTACCAACTCACTGAAGGATACCTAGTTTGGCAACGTCAATATGATTACTGATGCTTTGAATCATTTTTAAGTACCTTTTCACCAAAAATTCCTACAGAAATCAACAAAAGTAAGTTTCTACAAGACTTTCAGTATATCCTGAATAAATATAAGTATTTTCGAAGCTTATCAAATCCTATCAGATAGATCATTGGCAAAATCAGAGGTCAATTTTTTGGCCAAAAAAGGTCAAAAAGATTAAAATTGACGTATGAATTTTTTTCTTGATCCAAAAAAATCAAGAGTACTATCAAATGAAAGGTCCTTCTTTCAACAATTCATAAATTCTATCAATATTCTTTTTTTAATTGGCCACAAGAAAGCAGAATATCACAAAGATAGCAGTTTTAGGACATCTAATAATCTCAATCAATGACCTCATTTGCATAAATTTGCATAATTCAGCAGATAATTATGTAAACTAACGTAAAGTTCAAAGTCTTAGCTTTCATATAACATAAACTTATTACAGTAGAAAATGAAGATAAATTTGTGAAAAAGCCCCGTTTCCAAAAAGTTCCCTAAAATAACACTTGTAATCTCAAATGCTCTGGTAGTGTAAGGGTTGGGTGGGTGGAACTTTGGAGCTCTCCTTATGCATAGAATACTGTACTTTCCAAATTATTCCAGAAACAAATTCGCTTAACTGTTGCTGATATCGGACCAGTATGTACTACATGCAGTACAGGTATGCACACAGTATGGAGTATATATACGGGCCGGAGCTGCGACAGCCATTGAATGTAAACTTTCTGCTGTAGGGGCCTACTTGTTTTTGCCAGTAGGTCTGAAATTATTGTTTAAATATCTAAGTAAGTTTGTACATGTTGATTACTTGTTTTTTAAACCACCTACTTTATTTTATTGTGCGCATGTAGTCTTGCTATGTTTTTTGCGTACGTACGGTCATGAAGTCGGGCACAAGAAAAGGGCAATACAGAGGTAGCCTATGCTAGTTGTGCGAAAATGGTTAAAATTCAGTTCAAAGTGTTGGTGAGTAGTTGAAAATATTTGGCGAGTGGAAATACTGGTTTTATCAAATTTACTTGCCAAGCTGTATAAGAGGCTGGCGAGTGACTTTTTTTGTATTTTTCCAAGCCTGTTGGAAGATATATATTATAAGTAGTGAGGGGATTTGTATCATTTGCAGTGTCCAGTTTGTCATACATTTAACAATATTGTTTTGCATAATTTTGCTTTAATGTTGCGTTACACTTTTTCATGCTGCTTGACACACATTTTCTTAAATTAGAAGTTGGATTACAATCCAGGATGTAGTTCTGGGAATGTAGTTGGGGAGGGTACAGGTTAGGAAAGGTACAGGTTGGGGAGGAGTGAGTTGGAGAGGGGGTAAGGGTTGAGTTATATAATAAAAGATAACAGACAAATTGTTTTTTCACTTTTATGAAATCTGAATGGTTTAAGATTAATAGAGGATAGTTTGGTCGGTTATTGCATCACGCCACAGGGATGCTTTGTAATATTTTAATTAAGAGCCTCTCCTTCCATTGTGGTTCAATGGATAGAACTTCAACTTTATTATAACCTGTTGGAACTATTTAGTCTCCCTAGCTCTACACTTTAAAAATTACAGACTTTTCAGAACTCTGCTGCCCGGATCATAACCTGTTCATCTCGATATGATCACATACCACCAGTTCTTCAATAACTTCATTGGCTTCCAGTATAAGAGCAATCAGTGTACAAGCTGCTCCTCCTTGCTAACATATCTCAACACTCTCTTGCTCCTGGATACATGAAGCAGTTAGTTCCCCAATACCATCCTCGTCAGCTTTGCTCCTCAACAAAATGTCTTCTGGCTGCCAGTCATCATCCGAACACAAAATTTTATGGTCAAAGGGCCTTCATCTCTGCTGCACCTTCTCTCTGGAACAATCTACCATCTTCAATTTGCAATTAATCATCTGTTAATTCTTTCAAAAATCTCCTAAAAACTTTAAAAACTCTTTATTTATCAATTAATTAAACTTTTTACCTCCGCCGACGAAATTGGATGGAGGTTATGTTGCCGCTGTTTGTTTGTTTGTTTGTCATCAAGATATCTCAAGAACTGATGATTGGATTTGGTTTAAATTTGGTGTGTGGTTTTGTTACTACTTAACCTTTACTCTACCATGCGGCGATATTATCGCCGTTTTATTGCCGTTTTGGGTGCCGCTTTTTTGACCCCGCCTTTAAGTGCGTTTTCAAAAAAGTGCTTGTAGAGTAAGGGTTAAGGAAGAAGTGATTAAAATTTGAGACATTGGAACAGGGAAAGGGTGCAAATGGAGGGGTGGGGACATTTTTAGGTGAGTTTGTCTGTACTTAGAATATCTCAAGAATTGATGATTGGACTTGGATTAAATTTGATGTGTGGTTTTATTATTGCTGAAGGAACAAGTAATTCAAATTTAGGATGTATTGATACAAGGGAAGGGCAGAAATTTAGGGGTGGGAATGTTAAGGGTAAGGTCTGTCAAGACACAGTTGAACCCCCCCCTCCTCAATGGTGATGAACAATGAATTTATGCCATGAAAATAATCCAACAATCAATTTTCTGGACTCATTGAAAATTAAATCAAGTGGCCTCTACTATCAATGTAATAAGAACAATTGGTTTCTGCCATTAATGGAAAATATGAATCTTAACTGAATGGAACTCAAACAATGAATGCTTCACCTGAATGAAACTGAAATCAATGATATTGCCTCGAAAAAAATCAGTCAAAGTATAATCTTCAAGTGTTCAGAATGCAAACAATAATAATAATAATAAATGAGATTTATAACATACACATATCCATCATTATGGATGCTCACGGCACCATACATATAACATTCAAATTACACAGAAGTTTACATGAACAATAAAATAAATAAACAGTGATTTTAAATTAACTAAATATTTGCATAGGCACCACACATGAGATGGGTTTATAGATTTTGTTTGAATGAGTCAACAGAACAAGACAATCAGATATGGAGTGACAATCGATTCCAAATATGCGGAGCTGCAACGGTAAAAGATCTATCACCCCATGTATGGTAGGATTTTGGTTCACATAAAAGGAGTTTAGCACCAGAACGAAGATTACGAAGAGGAACATATAATTTCAGCAAGTTAGATATTTAAACTGGGGCACAACCATTCATCAATTTGTAAACAATAAGTAATATTTTGTACATGATGCGATGAGAAACTGGAAGCCAGTACAAATCTTTCAGGATGGGAGTTATGTGACATGTTTTCTTTGAGAGAGTTACAATCCGTGCAGCAGTGTTTTGAAGTAGTTGAAGACGATGAATTTGTTTGTGGGGCAGTCCATGCAGCAAGAAATTCCCATATCTAATAGAGATGTAACAAACGAATGTACTATCTGTTCTGTAGCAGTTGAATTGAGATATTTGCACAATTTTCCAATGTTCCGAAGATGTAAAGATGTAGTGTGTGTGATATGAGGATTGTGAATATACATGGTCATGAAGGGGTCAAAAATAACCCCAAGATTGCGAGCTTTCAAAGAGGACTCAACTTGAGATTAACCAACACTGATATTGGGTGATAAAAACTTTTACAGTTGTTGGCGAGATCCAAATAATAAAAACTTGGTTTTGTTATTGTTGAGTTTGAGAAAGTTCTGCGTCATTGGAACACGTATATCAGCAATGCAATCCTCTAATCATTTGATAGTAAGGTCATACTGTTGTTGTGAAGGTTTGAAGGCCAGATACAGTTGTGTGTCGGTAGGGTAGACATGTTAGGATATACCATATTTTAAAACATTGTTGCGGATAGGTAAAGTAAAAATTGTAAACCACTGTGGACCAAGTACAGATCCTTGCGGAACTGAGAAATTCAAGAAAACAGGTTCCGATATTGCATCTCCCACACACAACATGTTGAGGTCTGTGAGATAGGTAAAATTTACACCATTTCAATGCAATGCCATCAATGCCAATATATTGACGTAACCGTGTCAGTAAAACATAATCCACAGATCAAAACTTCCAGTAGGGATGAATCTTGGCGGGCCTAGGATTTTTGAAGAAGATTATAGTTGGTATGAGGATCGAATGAACACTAAAACTATAGGCATACTGGAATTGTAATGGGAGCAGAGGTATGCGCTCTACAGAGTGCTGATATTCTAGTTATGCATTATTGTTGTGATCTTGGTCAAGTGCTTTGAGGCCTTAGCAAAAAGCACTATATAAATCAATGCTTATTATTATTGTTGTTGTTAATTTATCATTATTATTGTTGTTGTTTTTAATTTATTGGTTCGCATGCGAAGCATTTTGCGAAGCTATGTAATGGCGATTACGTCCGTCCGGCCGTTCATAGAATTGTCCTGAGATTTCCTCAGAAATGTTTTAGTTTCTTCAGAGTTCCTCAGAAAAAGTTAAAGTTTCGTCAGATATTCTTATGGAAGGTTAGAATTTCCTTACAAAATGTTAAAGTTTTTCAGAGATACTTAAGACAGGATTGAAGACTAGTTTTCTTAAAAAGTCTACAAAACATTTGATATTTTCTTAGAAAATAACTGTAAAATGATATAATTTTCCAATATTCTTCAGAGATCCTCAAGTCTCTCTTGTAGCACTTGAGATTTAAAATCCTTAAAATTCTTCAAAATATTTGAGTACCAACAGTTGTATCAGGCATGATTTTAAACTTTACCTTTATTATTGTGGTCATTTGCATAAAGTTGCTACAGTATATGACAGACTTTTGTATTTAGTATGCTTAGTCAGGGAGTGTGACAGGATGTGATTGCATATGGACATAGGGATGGATGCCATGTGGGACATGGATGAAGGCCATGAGGGACATATGTAGAATATTTATTATGTTGTATACACCAAGGGCTATATCAGGCATAATTATTTGACTCCACCATTTTTTTCTTATTCAACAACTCATTTGCATATAAGTTATTATATGAACTGACACTTTCATACATAGTATGCTCAATCAGGGACTGTGATAGCTAGAATGAGATTCTTATGGAGCCTATGGGACGTCATGTGAGACCTAGGGTGGGATGCCATGTAGGACATGGGGTGGGATGCCATGTGGGATATAGGGTTGGATGCCATGTGGAATAGGGTGGATTGCCATGTAGGATATGTGGTGGAATGCCATGCAGGACATAGGGTGGATTGTCATGGGATGTCATGTGGGACATGGCGTCCCACCCCATTTCAACAAGTTATTTGCATATAACTTATTATATGAACTGATACTTTTGCCATGAGTAACACAGAGTGTGACATAAGGTAGGATGCCACGTGTGACATAAGGTAGAATGCCATGTGTGACAGGGTAGGAGGCTATGTGGGACATGGGTAGGAGGCCATGGGGACATGGTACAGTATGTGATGCCGTGTGGGACATGGGATGTGATGCCATGTGGGACAAAAAGTAGGATATCATTGGGACATTGAGAGGGATACCATGTGGAACATGGTGGGATGCTATGTGGAACATCAGGTGGGAAGCCACTGATGCAGGACACAGGGAGGGATGCCATGTGGGACATATGGAGGGATGTCATGTGGTACATATGGTACATATGGTTGGATTGATATGGGACATACATGTAGGATGGGATCCATGTGGGTCATAGCGTGAAATGCCATGTGGGGCATATGGTGGAATGCCATGTGGGACATATGGTGGAATGCCATGTGGGACATATGGTGGAATGCCATGTGAGACACTGTATGGTGGAATGCCATGTGGGAGATATGGTGGAATGCCATGTGGGACAGTGCATGGGATGTCATGTGGGACATGAGGTGGGATGTCATTTGGGACATGGGATGTGATCCATGTGGGACACAGGGTAGAATGCCATGTGGGTCATAGGATGGGATGCCCTGTGGGACATATGATGGAATGCCACGTGGGACATGGGATGTCATGTGGGACATGGGGTGGGATGCCATGTGGAAGATATAGTGGAATGCCATGTGGGACATGGGATTGGATGCATGTGGGCATGGGATGGGATGCCATGTGGGACATGGGGTGGGATGCCATGTGGGACATGGGATGGGAGCCATGTGGGACATGGGGTGGGATGCCATGTGGGACATGGGGTGGGATGCCATGTGGGACATGGATTGAGATGCCATGTGGTACATGGGATGCCATGTGGGACTTAGTGTGAGATGCCATTTTTATAATCGGCCGGGTCGTAAAATATGGGTGTCAATTTGCATGGGCATGCGAACCATAACGGTATTTACCGTTCTAGTTGTTATTATTATTATTGCTGTTGTTGTTATTATTTTATTATTATTATTATTATTATTGTTGTAGTTGTTGTTGTTTTATTATTATTAACAATAATATTATTATAAATGTTGTAGTTGTTGTTATTTTTTATTATTATTACTATTATTGATAATAATATTATTATTAGTATTATTGTTGTTGTTGTATATTAATATTATTATTATTAAATATACCCTAATAAACATCCCAAGGGGCATAACATTTTCATGGGGGGAGTGGGATTATCTGAGGTTAAATTTCATATGTACTGACAGTGCGCATAGCAAGTTCAACTCTTTTGAGTGTATTTTTCAGGCAGTTTTAAACAAGTTTGGGCTAAAGCCTAGTGTTAATTTACACTGTATGTTTAATGTTACGATATTACTAATCAATTTATGTGTAACTGTGCGTTTGTCACTGCACAAAAAACATGGGGGAGGCGGCATTTATTAGAGTGGGTGTTTTTATTAGGGAATATATTTGTTAATTTCCAAAGCAATAAATAAAAATTGTCCAATAATTTAGAAAGAGAGAATTACCATATATTCCCTAATAAACGTTATGGGGGCGTTACATTATTAAAAGGAGGAGTGGGGGGCAAGGAGTTATTTGATGTTAAATTTCATATGTACTTACGGTTTGCATAGCAAGCTCAACTCTTTTGAGTGTATTTTTCAGGCAGTTTTACAGTTTTTAATCTAGTTTTGGCTGAAGCCTAGTGTTAATTCACACCGTGTATTTAATATTACCACTCAATATATGTGTGACTTTACGATTGTCACCTCACAAAAAACATGGGGTGGGGGGCATTTACTAAAGTGGGTATTTTTATTAGGGAATATACGTTAATTTTCAAAGCAATAAATACAAATTGTCTTGGATTTGCCTTTATGACATCACACTGTACGCTGTGAGATCACTTTTCAACACACTAGCCTAATCTTTGAAATGCAATAACTCCTAAGCGGAAAATGATATCAAACTCAATATTTATATCAAACTGTTTCTTTTATATTTCTTTTTCATATACAGTACATGTACAGTATATGAAAATCGAAAATTCACAGGATTATTCCTGTAAAATATAGCTGTGAGCAGGTATGTGAAGGATCTTGCATATCAAAATCAATAAATAATTTCTACTGAGTATAATGGGACCTTCAAGTATGCTGTTCAGTCTAAACAGCCTAAATGTTTAAACAGCCGAATTTTCCCTTCGTTTAAAAGAAAAAAAACCCATAAAAAACAATAAATAAGAAACAAACTTTCAAGTGTTGAAAAAACAAATTGTGGAAAATGTTTCCAGAGCTGGTTTTAGGCCCTACATTAAACCACCATGCAAAACCATCCCAATGGCTGACCCAACAATAAGCAAGGAATGTCACAAAACTTGAGTAGGGGCCTTATAATAAGTCTTTAAATTGCCTGTAAGGCTTCAAAAATAATAATCCATGGTTGGAACTTGCTTTAAACAGAGGCAGAAATAAAACATCGGCAAGTAATTTTGCCATGTCGTGGAAGCATTTTGATATTTTTGCAACTCTTATGACCGTGCCGTACAAGTTCAAAAGTGTGCCACCAGCTATTGTAGACAAATATTCCAACCCAGACTCTTCTCAACTGCACTGTATTTAAATGGCCTTAATGGTTGCGAACCACGCTGAAATCTCAGTAACTTTGAAACATTTTTTTTTGTTTATTTCACAATCTTTTTTGTTTTTTTGCACAATTAATTTGACTCTATCAGGTAATCTTTACATTTATTTGTGGTGAACATAACAATCAAAACTTTTTTGTTGGTGTATTTCTGGGTCAGTTTTACAGCTTGTTAAACAGGTGTTAACCTTATGCAGATTTATGCCTAACAATGACATAATATGTAGCTAGCAATTATTAAGTAGCTCTATTTTCGACAAATTAAAGTGAAATATATTCCCATTCATAATTAATTAGTGCGAATTTCAAGTCCTGCCTTAGAAGAGAGATACTTTATTGGTTATATGTAAAATTTGCAGACCTGTCAACCTAAAAATTTGTGAACCTAAAGATTTTCCTCCCAAAAAACGTGCAGATTGGTAACCTCAAGCCTGAAAATTTACAGTAAACGTTATCATGAAATAAACATGGACAGAACATGAGCTGCTTGACTTGAGTTTAACGATAAATCCTGACCTAGTAGAAATATATTTAACTTTTCAATCTGCTCTGAATTTTTAACGAAAATAAAATCGATTTTGACACATTTAGTCCCAGTGTCGCGTATACGCATTTTTTGTGCTTTCTCTTCAGTTGTTGCGTATATGCAACAAAACTTAAGGGACATCCCTGTTTGTAATTGTAATGCTTTTAACTCAGTAGCTTGTATGAAATACATGGGATAGGTGGGGTAGCTCGGTTAGCAAGTGAGGGTTGACAGGTGTGAGTTTGAATGGTAAAAGTCATTAAATGAATGTTGTGTGTGTGTTTTTGAATGTTATCGATTTTTAATGGCAAGTGTGAATCGCGAACGTTTAAACTTTTGGAGGATTATACTAAACAAAAATGGAAGGCTTGTTCTTTAAACATTTGAACGTGTAATCGTCACAGCATATCATTGCCTCTACCAAGCAGTACATCTTAATAATAATAAGTTTAACTCGTTGCAAGCCTGCAAAGTCATTTACACTGTTCATTTGCTTTGTTCCACAGTAAGATATAGGAATTACAATACACTCACTATATTGCTTGATGAGTGGGCCACTTTAGAGATGGAAACACAAAGAACAGAAAAACACAGAACCTTTATTAATGCCTCTCTCTCTCTCTTCTATGCAGACATGGATGATACCAAAGATTCATATATATTTGGCAGAGATTCCGTATGCGATGTGTGTTATAGCACCAAAGAGATGGGCACGTCACATATGTTTGGAACACTTAGTAAAACACATTTCAAAATTTTTAGGGTAAGGCAATGTCTACCATATATAAATTTGATATTATTTTTTTAAATGAGAAAAATGCTTTTCTCAGGTAATTTAATTAAAATCTTAGGTAGTTTTCTAAGAAAGTCTTATTAGAATTGTAATATTTCATTAGCAGGGCAGAATTGCTCAGGGTGGCATGCACTATGCAGAGTACTCAAATGTTTGTCCTTCACTTTGTTTTCCTTCATTTTTTTTTATCTCAGGAAGTGAATGATGGTAGCACCTTTGTGTTCATAGAGGACCTTAGTTCCAATGGAACTTTCATCAATGATGAGAAGATAGGTATGGTGAATTCTTGACAAAATGTTTGTAATTGCTATAGGTAATTGAATTCAGACTGTATATATGCTTGATAACATAAAATGCATCCATACTGATCCCCTTCATACTTGAGCTGTTGTTGTTTGAAATCCCTCTTTCATTTGAAGTCAAACCTATTATGTAACCATGTGCTATTATGTAACCATGTGCTATTATGTAACCATGTGCTATTATATAACCATGTGCTATTATATAACCATGTGCTATTATATAACCATGTGCTATTATATAACCATGTGCTATTATATAACCATGTGCTATTATATAACCATGTGCTATTATATAACCATGTGCTATTATATAACCATGTGCTATTATATAATTATCTCTGAAGTGGCCCACTCACCATGTGCTATTATTTAACCATCTCTGAAGTGGCCCACTCACCATGTGCTATTATATAACCATCTCTGAAGTGGCCCACTCGCCATGTGCTATTATATTACCATCTCTGAAGTGGCCCCCTCACCATGTGCTATTATATAACCATCTCTGAAGTGGCCACTCACCATGTGCTATTATATAACCATCTCTGAAGTGGCCCACTATTATATAACCATGTGCTATTATATAACCATCTCTAAAGTGGCCATTATATAACCATGTGCTATTATATGACCATCTCTAAGTGGCTATTATATAACCATGTGCTATTATATAACCATGTGCTATTATATGACCATGTGCTATTATATAACCATGTGCTATTATATAACCATGTGCTATTATATAACCATGTGCTATTATATAACCATGTGCTATTATATAACCATGTGCTATTATATAACCATGTGCTATTATGTTATTATATGTTATTATATAACCATGTGCTATAATATAACCATGTGCTATAATGTAACCATGTGCTATAATATAACCATGTGCTATTATATCAATGCTATTATATAACCATGTGCTATAAACATGTGCTATTATGTATCCATCTCTGAAGTGGCTCACTCGCCATGTGCTATTATATAACCATGTGCTATTATATAACCATGTGCTATTATATAACCATCTCTGAAGTGGCCCACTCACTATGTGCTATTATTAACCATGTGCTATTATATGACCATCTCTGAAGTGGCCCACTCACCATGTGCTATTATATAACCATCTCTGAATTGGCTTACTCACCATGTGCTATTATATAACCATGTGCTATTATATAACCATGTGCTATTATATAACCATGTGCTATTATATAACCATCTCTAAGGTGGCCCACTCACCATGTGGTATTATATAACCATGTGGTATTATATAACCATGTGCTATTATATAACCATGTGCTATTATATAACCATGTGCTATTATATAACCATAACCATGTGCTATTATTATATCTCTGCCATGTGCTATTTTATAAACATCTCTAACCATGTGCTATTATATAACCATGTGCTATTATGTAACCATGTGCTATTATGTTATCATGTGTTATAATGTAACCATGTGCTATAATGTAACCATGTGCTATAAAGTAACCATGTGCTCTAATGTAACCATGTGCTATAATGTAACCATGTGCTATAATGTAACCATGTGCTATTATGTAACCATGTGCTAGTATGTAACCATGTGCTAGTATGTAACCACGTGCTAGTATGTAACCACGTGCTAGTATGTAACCATGTGCTATTATGTAACCATGTGCTATTATGTAACCATGTGCTATTATGTAACCATGTGCTATTATGTAACCATGTGCTATTATGTAACAATGTGCTATTATGTAACCATGTGATATTATGTGACCATGTGATATTATGTAACCATTTGTTTTGTTTCCAGTAACCTACAGTTCCAAGATAACTCATAATGTTTCATTCATTATGCCATTGCCCACATCTACAGAAACCTTTCATTTTTTTTTGACAAAACAATTTGCCCTCCCACCAATTTCCTTCCCACAACAAATAGCATGTAATGCTATCTGTCTGTAGCTTTCTGTGTGTTCATGAAGCAATATCTTTCCTTAGGAGAAATGGTCCGTCAATCATTCACAGGTAATGCACATTATTACCTTGGGCATTATGATACACAGCTAATTTTTATCACCAGTTTGAAAACAAACTTCTCACACTAAGACACCTAACACCTAGTGACTTATTCAGCTCTGCTTTGTGAATCTTATACACACAAATAGCCTTGGGCTACTTGGCTGTGGTGTGCATGGGAATGGCAGATAAACAATCATTGTTTAGAGTGGAAACACAATACACTGAACAGGAAGTCGGGTTGGTAATTGTCATGCCTGAGTTTTCATAATTAATTTAGGTGTTGGGTGCAGGTAGGCTTGAAGAGAAACTTTTTAGCATGTTTGGGTGCATATGTACCTGTGGTGATGAGCTAAATTGTGAGCTAGGGGGCTTTTCTCCCTAATATTTAAAGTTAGCGACATGCAACAATGCGTTATCTGCTCGAAATGTGCGATTATTGAATATATAAGCTAGGGGTCAGCCCTCAAAAATAGCTAGGGGCTCAGCCCCTTTCCCCCGCTTCTACACCACTGATATGTACAGTAGGTGTTATGTACAGTAGGTGTTTAAATTGTGATCCAAATTAAAACTTGGTAGGATGTATGGGATGATGTGCCCTGCACATGATGAAAGGTCAGACCCCAAATATTGTTGTTTCCTCAGAAAACCATTACTGCAAGGGTGCCTTGGCTCCACACATAATGGGGCATGTCATCTAAAGGTCACATCAATGGTTTGTGTCCAGTTGCCCACCAAACAAGATTTTGTATAGATACAATGTAGGATGGTGTAGGAAAATGTGAAATTGTTCCAATGAGTATAAATGGGAAAAATCACAGGTAAAATTAAGTTTTCATGTATCAGAGAACCTCAACCTCTATTCGTGTGTCACTGTTAAAGAATTTATTCAAAATTGCTGTGAGAAACTGGTATAGTCACAGGTCACTTGGAGTATTTTTGCAGCAAGCTGTGATGTATTAATGACAATTTCATTTAAAGTGAATTGATGGTGATGATAACTTTGATGGTATTCATTGATTGGGAAACAATATTAAGATAATAATGAGCAGAGAGTATATAACAGCTTGCCTGATTTACTTTTTTAACAGGTAAAGGGAAGAGAAGAGTGTTAAGAAATAACGATCAACTGTCTCTTTCAATGGTTCAGCACAAAGGTAACTTGTCTCACTTTATTTATTTTTAGGATATCTTTCTGAAACTGAGGGGATTATCTGCTGACTGATATCTTCCAAGGCCATATCATTGTTTACAGTTTTATTCAGACTAAGCATTCATTGTTTGAATTCCTTTCATATGAGATTCACATTGCATTTTCCATTCATTGCAGAAACCAATTGTTTTATTTTCTTTGATTCCAGAGACAACTTTATTAAGTTTCTTTTGAGCCCAGAAAATTGATTGTTTGAATATCTTTTCATTATAAAATAATTGTTCCCCTCATTCCATTGGAAAGTTTTAACTAATTCTTGATAGACACACATTGCAGAGAGCACCAGCTAATAGATTAACATACCTAAAACATAACTATAAAAAGTGGGGCAACTAGGATGAAAACTGGCCAAGTATGCCACAAAATTCATTAGCTCGAAAGAAACTAGAATGCCCCTGCATAGGCAAAGCTTTGTCAAATGATAAGAAACCTTTGCAAGGGAGCCATGGCAAAGTGAAGTCAGGCCCTCTGTGGCAACTAGCAAGAGGTCTAAAATATGAATATGCATGGTGAGACTACCGACGCCAGCTAATGATAAATAAAAACAACAGGACCTAAACACCCCCACCAAGGCTCTAAATAAAATATTTGTAGTGCCCAAAATTGATTAATATGTGGTTGGGGCATAATGTTAAAATCTTTCAATGTTCCGTTTTTAAAAACAACATTGTCAGTTTTGTTTCATATTTGCTACAATTATGATGTAAACTAAAAAAATTGCAGCTATATTCATTCAACTTACTTTAGTTTGGTCTTCCCATAACCAGTTACCGAAGACCTCGTGTCGATCCTGGTCACTCTCCACTAGTACTTCCCACAGATGATAGTCTTTATCGGCTGCAGGGATGACCTTCGACCGTTGTATCTCCTGCAGCCGAGCGTTCCGCTCTTCCTCCCTGGTTTTGAAGGCAGCTTTTTCCGCTGCAGTTGGATTTTCTTTGAGTGGTGATGGTGGCGAGACTGCAGCGGAAGGCCTGGAAGAGGGGCCTGGGCTCATCTTCAGCGGTCTGTCCCTCTTCCTCTTGGGTTGGGGAGTAGCGGGCGGCTCGTCCTCTTCAAGCATACGCATAACATGTTATCGCATAACATGTTATCGCATAACATGTTATTGTGGTTTCTAGTAGCGGGCGGCTCGTCCTCTTCAAGCATACGCATAACATGTTATTGTGGTTTCTAACCTGCCCCTCAATTTTGTGGTAACTGTGGGGACAGACTTTTACAGCCGGGAAGCCCGGGGGTACATACAGGGGTCCAAAATGTTTGTTTTATCGATCTAGTCATCACGACAACAGTGGCATAGCCAGGGAGGGGAAAAGGATCATGGTCCCAAAAAATGGGGCATCAAAATAATGTACCGGTACTAGGCCTATATACAAGCATTTTCCTCTAAATGGGCCTGGGGCACCCCCAACATGTGTATTTTGCCCTAACATGGGACCCCTACTCCACTTTCCCCCATAAAATTGTGATTTCGGCCCCTGAAATAATGGAACTTGGATTTTGTGAAATTGGGAATACACATATTTCAGTAGGCCTAAATTTACAATTTTGCCATTGGAAAATACATATATTTCAGTCCATTTAGAAATGTTATTATTGGGGTTCAGCTTTCATTTGTTTCATCCGGGCTATTATAGAAAGGACCTAAATCCTTTTTTTTATATGTGATTTTAGTGTCCCTTTTACTTGTTTCTCATAACAAGCAAAAAATCCCCGCTAATTTATCATTATAATTCTATAAGCCTCATTTTATTACTACACATTTACAATGTAGTACTTTCGCTATTTTTGGAAGAAAACACTCACCAACTCCGTAATTTGGAACAGATCACTATCCATCTCAGCAGGCTCTATATTCTCCTCTTCCTCAATCTGGTCGAGTTCTGGTACATCTTCTTCATCAGAAGTACCTTCCGACCCCTCTGAGTCATCATTATTCTGAAGAAAACATAGGAGTCGGAAGGCACGTTCGACGTTGTAACTTGTATCTCGCCATTTTGTGATGTCGAATGTGCGAGGAAAAAAAAAAAAAAGAAAAAAAGACGCAAATTGACGTCATCATCAGAGACCTTTTAGGCAGGTAGAGGGGGTGCATCTGTTATTGTAATAGTTCGTCTGAACGATCTATTTCTCCTCTATCCGTAGAGATTTTAAAAATTCCAATACAATATTTGGGCCGTTTTTTATGATTTTTTGATCAAAATGGCTCGAAATCACAAATTTTGGCATATTTTCTCCAAAAAAACACAAACATTGACCAAGTACAAGTAAAAATCGTGTAGCAACCAACAATTCAAACTATCTTTATACTTTACCTGAAGAAAAAAAAATAGAAAAAATATTCACGTATGACATTCATCTTTCAAAAAAAAATAATGCCGTTTTTTTTTAAAATGCACTTTTTTGTCACGATTTTACTCAAAAAAATTCAATCTAACCCCCCAACAAAATAACCATATTATGAAAGATCTATTCAATCTGGTTTGAATGAACTTATTTGCAGCTCTATAGGATTTTGGGAAGGTACTCAAAAATGTTTTGGAAAATGGATCGTAACTTTCACGGTCACCGTGACGCTGGGAGAGTAAGGGTTAACAAGTTAAACTTAAGTTATTGAAATGATTGTATTAATTGAATTAACCTATTGTCAGCCTGATGAAATGTGCAATATTAATTAAAGGTTCTCTGATTTAAGTGCTGTTTATCTTTCAATTACATGTCAAATACTTTTGATATTTGTTCTTGAACATCTTTTTGAAAACTATAGAATAGCTGTTAATGCTTAATGTAAAATACTGAAAAATATTTTTATTTTAAGAGTTGGCTTAATGACAACCTATGAATAGTTTTAGTTTTAAAGCAATGTATTTATACTTTGCTAAGACAGCTATGCTTAGTAAAAGTTATTGGCTATATCATAATGATAGTTTAACAAAAATGTATACAAATAAAATATGCATTAATAATATTTTTCTACTATGAAAAAGAAAACATTGCTGTGAGTTGTATTTACAGGGTGCCTGACAGTAACTTGCATATAACAATGACATCAAAAAACTTAAATTGTAATAACTTGTCATTCCATGCTGAGGTAATTAATTATTAATAGCAAATTTATTAAGAACTATGTTCTCTCTGTCAGTAATTACTTTGCAAATGATTTATGAAATGAACTAAATTGTGGTGTTTCCTTTCTAAAATCAGCAAACTTTGTGAAGAGAAGCTGATGAAAGTATTGTAATTGCAGTGGGTCTAAATGCTGTTTCTTTTCTTCAAGTTACTTTTAAGTTCCTTGTTAAAACATAAAAATAATTTAAGTTTTAGACAGGGACAGGGTGGCACTAGGCAGTTAAAGTTGTAGGGTAAATCTAGTTAACTTTCTAGTTAACTTCAGTACAAAATTAATAGTCAGTGTAGGCCTAAGCTAAGATAAACAGTCTCCCTTCATATTCAATTAGGATACCTTTCAAGAATTTTCTTTAGGGATTTTGAAATACCCCTAAAAGTAAAAATTAATTTTCTTTAAATTAAATTTCTCCACTTAGACCAAAAAGTTATCATTTTTGTATGAATTGACATTTAACCTAGGCCTACATCCACCGCTCATGGTGGAAACATCCCCAGTGCGTCTAACGTTAGCCCTGGCCTACTACCTTTAGGACCAGTGCTGCGGTATGTTCGAGATTTGGCAAAAAATGATTCAAATTCTTATACATACGCCAGTACCCATGTATACTGAGTTTAAACAGATGTATTTTATGGTGAAATCATTCCAACGTCTGAAGGTTATGCCAATCTAATTTAAATTATCTCCCAGAACTGGGACAACGCAAGTTAGTGACAAAATGCATGATTCAACATTAATTCTGTAAATTATTACTTTTGTTCTTAATGATAATGGTTCCCGTCCTCCAAAAAAATTAAAAATCTTAAAAAGAAACTTGGCTGGTTTTCATGTCTGCACAACGCCATTAAATCTATACGGAAATGTTAAAACAGCAATTTTCAGTGGAATGATAAATATTTTAAAAATTCGCTATCTATCGTATCTTGTCGTTTTCTTTGCACGGCCCAGCCAGTATGCTATCACTCAATCACTCGGCTCATTACGCATGCACTGTCCACCGGCCGTATAGTTGACCATGCTGGAACAAGTATGGCGTCCATAAACGCATCACAACTTTTTGTACAGAACTTTTGTTTCTCGGCCTTTGACCTATACGTAGTATAGGGTGAACGACGTCATGCTCTATGCTGTAACTTTAATATTATTACCAATTACAGATGTTTTGTTGTTTAGTGAAAAAGGTGCATGTTTGGTAGTAAACTTCATTGTTAGTAATTGTATAGTATAATATCAGTGGAAAACATTATCTTGATGTATCAGTATGACCCTTAAACTCAATATCTACCATATCAATTTGGGTTAGTATTGATATTTTGCCCACGCTTAGTGGATGAGTAAGTTCAGCAGGGTGTTTGAAAAGCACATGAGTTATCTTTATTGCCATCCACACATGCATAATGCACAACTTTTATTAGAAACTATGAATTTCTTCCCATAGAAAGGAATATTCCAATAATTGTAGTCTCGCTTGAAAGGAAATCTATAGAGTGAAGACTTTGCCTCAAAATGATGTTGAAGAGCACATTCCTGACATGAAAAATTATTCAAATATTTTTGGCTAAAACGAAAGGAAAATCATACATACATTGGAGCCTTTAGCCTCAAAAGAAACTTTGGTCATTTGAATAAAATTGAACAAAAGACCCAGGACATGGGTCCAACAAAATATTTTCTTTCATACACTTAGATTTGTTACTTTGCGAAATTAACACTTCCGCCACGTCATGAAAAAAATATCTCAAAAGTACAAAATTTGGTGTTTAAAATGTATTCTTGAAATTGTTTTGCAAATGACAAAACTTGAGGGAGACTTGTTATGTGACCCATGCTATGCACAGTGTCAATCAGTGTAATACCCATGCTTAATCGACTCAGAATATATGCTAAATAACCTTTTTTTACGAAAATTCTGCGGGATGTGTTGTAGGCGGATGCAGTAACGTTGCTGGGAAAGTTATTTGCACCCATAAGTTTTCAATGGAATAAAAAACAAACTAAAAATTTATTTTTCAATTTCATTACCTGTAATGCCTTTTTATACATCACTGGTACAGCTGCTGAAAGTTACATATGTTTATCTTTAGTGCACTGGTATTTACGGTTTTGCCGAGAGAAAAGACGAACCCAATTTTTGCTGTGATAAACTTCTGTTTAAGTAAATATGAATTTATCATGAATATGAAGAGGAGAAATTAAAAAATTTTTGTATTTCTAACAACATAAACAATTCAATTTTTAAGAGAGAAATATAAATTTAATTCTTTAGGTGCAGTGCATGACTCGGCCCACCATCCTACCCCATAGCATAGCACATACTGTCTAGCGTAGAACCTACAATACTCTAACATAATAATTTCTGCTTGAAGTAACCTTGTTCAGACCTTATTCAAAAGGTGCAAAATGAGTATTTTCTTGAAAATTGTTAGATGATGACAACCACTTTTCTTACCACATGTTTACTGGTTGAAGTTCCAGTCACTCAATGGGCAATTCCAAAAAAATGTGGTACACCCCCATCGTTTCCTGTTGAGAAACGATTTTTTAGACTCCTCTCTAGATTTCCTAATCCCCTGGCTCCAGAACTCCCCTGGATTTCTCACCTCCAGACCCCCTGGATTTCCCACCTCTGGAATTCTCCTTGGATTTTCCATTTCTGAAACCCCTGGATTTCCCACCCTCATGACCGCTAAATTTTCCACCTCCGGAATCCACCTGAATTTTCCACTTCCGGAGTGGCCCTGGATTTTCCATTTCCAGAACTGAATCTTCCACGTACGGAACCCCTTGGGTTGGCTTTACCACATCTGGAATTCTTCCAAACTTCCCACATCCAGAATCCCCTGTGCCCCTAGATTTTCCACATCCTGACCCCCAATTTCCCAAGTCACTCTCCAGATTTCCCATGTCCTCACCCCTAGATTTCAAGCCCAATCCCCCTCCATATTTCCCAAGTCCTAACCCTCCTCCCCCGGATTTCCAAAGTTCACACCCCCTGGATTTGAACAGTCACTAACCCCCTGTAGTTACAAAGTCCAGCACCCCAGGAATCCTGACTTTCTCATGGGAGGGGGGGGGTGGTAAAAAAAATGGGGTCTACCAGAGATTCCAGCAAAATGTGTGTCAATATATTCATGCAAAAACTGCATAATCCTTTCAAAGTATTTATTCTGACAGGCTAAGAATGGAAATCATTTACTCCAGGATACCAGGAGTGAAGTTAATTCACTTCACAATTTTCAGGATGAAAGTGAAAAGGTCACAGGTTGGTTTGCCTGAATATTTTCCTAAATAATATGAATAAATATGGGCAGACAGTAAATTGTCTGAATCTTTTTGCGAAGGTATGTGAGAAAAATTTGTTTATTTTGTTCAAATCTTTTCTGAATGATTTTATGTGGGTGTGTTTGGGGATAAGTACGATTGCCCAAATCTTCTCCGAAACAAAGAATGCAGGTAAATTTGGGCAGAAAATTTAATTTACTTGTAACTCTTTAAAACAGATGTAGGCCTCCATATTGGCAGACAAGTAACGTTTACAGTACAGGTTAGAACTATCGCACACGCTTACCTTGGTTACCTTAGGTGATGAATAGCCAAACCTTACCTCATATCGCCACTTAGCGTGAGTAAACGTGCTAAAATCAATTTTTTCCTGGGCTCCATGTTGTGGAGAAAACCTATGCATTGGGCCCCAAAACAATGAGTTACCGTGCGAGAATTGATATTCCATTGTACGCCTCCTTCAATCAACTTCTATACTGCAAGAAGAATCACATTAAGACTTTCAAGCATGCACACTATTGTATTGCCTTTGAAGCCCTAACAGTTTGGTTATAATCCATCAAAATCGATAATCCTTTGTAATTTGAACTTGAGTTATGTCTGTTAGCAACTTTTCTTTCACTGCATGAGTTGTACAAGCTAGGAATCTGAATAAATATGTTCCCAGCATAAAAATGTATTTTTCGTCAAGAAATGTCAATATTTTGTACTGTATTTGTATAATAACATAATGGGCCAGGAGTACTATCATCTGCACTCTGGTTTCGTGGCATGCATTTAGATCTGACACTGCTTGCAGTACAGCATAGTGCGCCTGCACGATATATATTATCTGTAGGCCTATATCACATTGATGTCGTACATCGTAACTTGCAGACTTGTACTTGTATGTGAGTTGTGGGTGTATGTAACTAATCATCAGCGATTTTAACTTTAAAATGTTTTTGAACACTGATTTTAAAGATATATCTTCCAATGAAATTAAAACAAATGAAAACTGATTCATGATATATGTATCTCCATTAACCCAAATGGCATGGTCAATGCCCCATCAACCGGCCCCCAGTTTTAGATGGTTTGTGCATATACTGTATGGGCATTGGGTAAGCTGTCCATTATTCTTATGGGTACTGACCTGGTTGAAAGCAGCAAAAAGCCCAATACATTAGGAAAAATTCCAAGAAAAGGTTATCCGATAAATTTTACGTTTGTTTGCAATTGGCCTATCTGGCTCAAAATTTGTTGTTTGTAGAAGCCAAGTTATGATATCTTTTGGGGTTGATTTCTGATTCTGCAACAGGCTTTATAGGCCTATTTATTTAGGGATACAGCGGATTCAAGTAAGAGATGTATGCCACATAGCCTAGCATAAATAAATTGTACTTTTCTGGTTTTTAGCAAACTCATAACAACATGTATTTACGATGACCTTTTCTTGTTTTCTTTTCCAACTTGACTTCTGATTTTTCCCCATGCACTTGCTTCTTTCTGGTCCATCTTGCAAACCCTCTTTAATCCCAGTTCTCTGAGGGTTTTCCTAATCCAGCACTAAAAGAACTACTTGGTCATCAGTTTTCCCCTTCCCACCCCTCCCACTTTTTGTAACATGCACAAACTCAAAGTCAGGAGTTTCATTTTTTGCTTGAATGCCCATGCTTTTCTGAAATAAGATGATTGTATGTTCCAAGGTATTTTTATGTTATTCCACCACTTCAGCAATTCCATTTCATGTTATTTACAAAAACAAATTTCTTTTATTTCATATATGTCATTTTTTAGAGAAAGCTTGGGTATTTCAAAGAGAAATTGATTTACTGTAAGTTTGTTGCAAATGTATGTATTATATGTTCTATTTTGTTGCTGTAAGCATTGCCATGTTGCAGGGGCAGCAGAGCTGGGGGATTTAATCCCCAATAATTTTAGGTGAACATACGTTATCATGTTACCCATTCTAATAAAAGTAAGTTATTACTTCCCCTGGTTCTTATACCTATGTATGAGAGTGGGGAAAAGTAAAATCAACAAAATAAGCTGACAAGTACAATTCTGAACCGACAAGTACAAATCTGAACCGACAAGTACAAATCTGGACCGACAAGTACAAATCTGAGCCGACACAGTACAAATCTGAACCGACAAAAACAAATCTAAACCGACAAGAACAAATCTGAACAGATAGGTACAAATCTGAACCAACGGATTAAAATATTCGGGGGAGGGGGGTGGGGTGGATCGCCCCCTTGCCACAATACTGTGTCAGCCCACTCTTATCCCAACAGTATATAGCACCACAAAATGCATTTGCACTAAATAGACCTATTGGATAGGACATAGGTTCATGGGGGAAGCAGTACACAAGAACAAGTTTTGACAGGGGGAGTGTAACACTAATGGAAATCATTGGGGAATGGTAGGAATTTCCACTACCCATATTGATGTGAGCCTATACATTTGGAAGGGAGATAGTCCCAGGGTCGTAATACTCGTTCATAAGAGGGGGATGGGCGGGAAGATATAGGGCCACACTTTTCCTCTACAATGTGAGGTAGGATGAATTTCAAAACCCTGAGGTATTTTTGAAAATTTAAAAAAAAATTGTAGAGACATGTCTCCCCCACCCCAGAAAAAAACAGCCCTGATCGGAGAGACTATATTCAATTGGGGAAAACAGTCCTCAGAAATCGCTTTCCTATAGCCCCCAATATTGTTATCACATGTCACCTAATCTCATTGTCCCCCTCCCCACAATATTTTGAGTGCTCCGCCGCCCGTGTGTGGTATATGGGGGGTACAACACCCCATAACTTTATGGCAAAATATAACCGTTTTTGCTTAGAGAAAATTATTATATATCCTATACTCCATCCCTGTGTGGAATTCCCGGCCCCAACCCTGGGCATTTTAAGCAAAATTTCCAACCTCGAATTACAGTAGGGTTGGTGTGTGAATTCGGGCGATGATTCCGACAGCGTTCTGACTCGTCTCAGCTACTGTGCATTTGTTTGGATATTGGAGAAGCAAGGTCATAACGTGAGTATTTATATGTTGTTTTGTCCATCATTCTATCACCTCTATATTTCGTTTTCAACAATAATATTTTCATGTCCTCTAGTTTCCAAAAAAATTTTTACATATTTATGTATTTTATATATATATATATATATATATATATATATATATATATATATATATATATATATATAGATATAAATATATATATATATATATATATATATATATCTATATATATATATCTATATATATATATCTATATATATATATATATATATATATATATATATATATATATATATATATATATATATATATATATATATATATATATATATATATATATATATATATATATAGATAAATAGATATATAGATATATATATAGATAGATATATAGATAGATATATATATATATAGATAGATATATATATATATATATATATATATATATATATATATATATATATATATAGATAAATATATATATATATATAGATATATATATATATAAATATATATATATATATATATATATATATATATATATATATATATATAGATATATATATATATATATATATATATACATATATATATATATATATATATATATATATATATATATACATATATATATATATATATATATATATATATATATATATATATATATATATATATATATATATATATATATATATATAAATATATATAAATATATATATATATATATATATATATATATATATATATATATATATATATATATATATATATATATATATATATATATATATATATATATATATATATATATATATATATAAAAATATATATATAAAAATATATATATATATATATATATATATATATATATATATATAAAAATATATATAAATATATTTATATATATATTGAATAGCAAGGTAGACCCTTTGTCATTTAAAATTTTAAAAATTCTTTGGAGTCTTTTAGGCACCATATTTATAACATTTTCCCAGCAATCGATGTGAAGCAATCGGTATGAATGTTACCATACAATGTCGTGGAATACACAATGGAACTCCATTCAGTCCTCTGAATTGTACATACTATAATTTAACAGAAATGCTACAACCAAAGGTGGTTTATATTAGTAATTTACAATCTATGTATTTTACAACTGGTATGCCGAATCAGATATAGATTTGTGCAGAAATATCTTATTATGTTTCACTGAAAATATCATGCACGTCAACCGATAAAATCTGGGAATTGAAGGTGGCACACATATAAATGGTACACCAAATTAAAGTAGAATTGATCAAAGAAGTTAGGCCTAATTATAAGGGTTTTAGTCTGAAAAAATGAAACCCCAGGAAAGCGATTTCTGAGGACTGTTTTCCCCAATTGAATATAGTCTCTCCGATCAGGGCTGTTTTTTTCTGGGGTGGGGGGACATGTCTCTACAATTTTTTTTTAAATGTTCAAAAATACCTCAGGGTTTTGAAATTCATCCTACCTCACATTGTAGAGGAAAAGTGTGGCCCTATATCTTCCCGCCCATCCCCCTCTTATGAACGAGTATTACGACCCTGGGACTATCTCCCTTCCAAATGTATAGGCTCACATCAATATGGGTAGTGGAAATTCCTACCATTCCCCAATGATTGCCATTAGTGTTACACTCCCCCTGTCAAAACTTGTTCTTGTGTACTGCTTCCCCCATGAACCTATGTCCTATCCAATAGGTCTATTTAGTGCAAATGCATTTTGTGGTGCTATATATTGTTGGGATAAGAGTGGGCTGACACAGTATTGTGGCAAGGGGGCGATCCACCCCACCCCCCCTCCCCCTGAATATTTTAATCCGTTGGTTCAGATTTGTACCTATCTGTTCAGATTTGTTCTTGTCGGTTAAGATTTGTTTTTGTCGGTTCAGATTTGTACTGTGTCGGCTCAGATTTGTACTTGCCGGTCCAGATTTGTACTTGCCGGTCCAGATTTGTACTTGCCGGTTCAGATTTGTACTTGCCGGTTCAGATTTGTACTTGTCGGTTCAGATTTGTACTTGTCAGCTTATTTTCTTGATTTTACTTTTCCCCACTCTCATACATAGGTATAAGAACCAGGGAACATTCCCCCCCCCCCTTCAATGTTGCAATGACCTACATGGTGTTCTTAGCTAAGTCAGTTTGTTTACCATTGAACGAGTTTATCAATTGTTCAAAATACTATCAAATGTTATTGCATATGTCAATAGTTCTTACACTTAAAAATATATACCTCAAAAATATATATTATTCAAGGGATGAACTTACCTGATTTATAAAAAATTGATTTCAATTTCTTCTTCCACCCTTACAGATTGCAGCTGAGGACCTACCACCCCCACCATCATGTTTTTGGAGCCTCTTTCCCCTCTTCAACAGCATCTATTACCTAGACTTTCCACACTGCCACCATTGAGACAAGGCCAGAAACTGGGGACCTGAGCCCGTCCTTATTTGATATGCCTCAAACCCCTGTCTCTTAAAGAGGCATGGACAGCATGGATGGCTCTCCAGAGGTAAGCATATATTTATGATAATTAAAGGAAATCGCTCAGATCAAAAAATTGAACTGGATGCACACAATTTAAGCACATATTGTTCAGTTCCTTAGATAAAAATAATAATAATAATAATAATGATAATGATAATAATATAATAATAAAACAATTATTTACTTCAAGTTATACCTTACCTTTTATGCTATAACTATGCAATCTGGTCCAATGACCTAAATCTAACATACTTCTAACCGACCTTAAAAACATAATTACCAGCCCTGACCTTCATAATACCTCTTAATGTCCCTCACTTCTATTCAGCACGTTTTTACAACATCGCCGGAACTGTCTAGAGTTCACCCCCCCCCCGCCTTAAGGGGATCTTTTGCCCAATCCCCTCATTTGGGCAACCATGCCGAGTTGTTGAGGACAGAGATCGGAGAGCTGTTGGCAAAGAACGCCATCACCTTCATCTCGAATCCGCCCAGGAACCTCGTAATGTTCACATTCTTCCTAGCCTCCAAGAAGGGAAACAAGTGGCACCCAATCATCAATCCTAAGACCACTCAATGTTTTCATTCATCCGTTGAAGTTCAAGATGTAGACTTTTCACTCCCTCAGTTGATGAGGGGCCTGTGGGCCACCTCTGTTGACCTCACAGACATGTATCTGCATGTGCTGATGCACAAGGAAGACGGACGTTTCCTGTCGTTCCAAATTGAGGGAGCCACATACATGTTCAGGGTGTTCATGTTCATGCCCCCAGGGTCTTCACCCGGATTAGGAGGGTTCTAGCAGCCTTTTTACAAAAGCAGGACATCGCAGAAGATGCAGCCACCATCACAGAACACACAAGCGTAGTAATAAGAGTGGTTCAGGACTTAGGGTGGGTTATCAACCTCGCCAAATCCAGTTTAGTTCCTTCCCAGACTCACATTTTTCTAGGAGCAGTCCTGATTTCACACAAGGTCATATACAGCCGACAGAGGAACGTATCCTAGCCGTGAAGGTGGAAGCCGACGTTCTCCTCTTACAATCGACGTCGCCGGCGAGAGCGTGGATGGTATTCTGAGGACTTATCCAGTCTAGTAGATGTAGTCCCAATGTGCAGGTTTCACTTGCAGGATCTACAATTCCATCTACTGGATCATTTCATCCCATCCAGGAGGGACCTCAGTGTTCTCGTCTCCTGTACACAGGCAGTGGTCCCCACATTTTGTGGTGGTGCGTCCACCCTCCCTCGTCACAGGGAGCTGTTTTCCCAACCCGCCAGACCTTCAATGTTAGTGGTGACAGACGCATCTTTGACGGGGTGGGGAGCGCATTTAGCGTGGTCCCAATTAGTGGATTTTGGGACGGACATTTGGTGCGGACAGCACATCAATTTGTTGGAACTAGAGGCAGTGCGACAGGCTTTTGTTCACTTCCTACCACAGGTACGGAACAAGACTTCTCATACACACCAACAACATCACAGTAGTGGCGTATATCAACAGGCAGGGAGGCACGAGATCCAGGAGACTTTGGATCTTTGCCAAGTCCCTTCTGTCTTGGTGCATGACAAACAAGGTCAACCTTCTGGTGGTCCACCTGCCAGGCAAGGAGGACACGATCGCAGATCTGTTATTTCGCCTCCAAGGAGCCCCCACAGAATATGCCCTTCTTCCACAGGTGGCCGATATGATCTGGTTGACTTTCGGTCTCCCGGACGAAGATCTGTTCGTTTCCTTGGACAACTACAAGCTACCAACTTTTTGCTCTCTGACCCCCGACCCGAGAGTCTGGAGAGTCGACACATTGACGATCAGGTGGACCCAATACGTGGACTAGACCTTCCCACCGTTCGTGCTGGTACCGAGAGTACTGGGCAAGGTGACGTATGATCAGTGTCACATGTTGCTTCTGGTAGCTCCCCAATTGGCCTGGCCAACTGTAGTTCCTTCATCTGCTCAATCTTATCGCAGGTTTCCCGTAAGAGCTTCTGGTTACGGACTACTTAGTCTGAATTCTGGGCTCCGGCAAACTGCACCACAATCCAAGAGCACTCCATTTGATTGTTCGTGTCACAATGCCTTTCGGAAGAAGCTTCCCAAGTGGTAGCCCAAAGTTGGAGACCTTCCACTTTGGATATGTATTCTTCCAGACGTGGAATGTTCCGAGACTGGTGCTAGAATAGATCGGTTTCTCCATATACCGCACCTTTTGGTGACGTAGTGGATTTCTTGTTGGGTCAATTAAATAGGAATAAATCCATCAATACAGTCAAGGGGTTTCGGACAGCCACAGCAGCTATCCACCAGGGCTTTCCCAATGGGTGGACTGTCATTGACGCGCGCCCTCTTGAAAGATTACTTAAAGGAATGTTCTTACAAAGACTTTCAGTTTGGAACCTTGCTTTCCGTGGTATATACATGTGGTTCTCGAGACACTAGCACGGGCTCCATTTAAGTCGCTGTCTAAATGTCCACTTAAAGAACTGACGATCAAAATCGTTTTTCTACTCTCTGGGGCCTCTGCCAGTTGCAGAGGTGCTGTTCACGCGCTTTTACTCAAAGATGTCCATATTCGCTTCGAAGCTGGGGTGTTCGGCTCATGCCTGACCCAGCTTTCTTGGCCAAAAAGAGTTTTTACCGGAACCAATGCAAAATCAGCATCGCCCCATTTCACGTGATACAATTTTGCGTTTGGATTGTTCAGGCAATGGCAATCACGTACAATAAATCCATGTTCTTTGTAGAACAATCGGTTAAGGCACATCTGGTGCGAGGCATAGCTACATCAATTGCGCTATTTGGTGGGGTTCCCCTCAATGAGATTCTTTGTGCTGCAGTATGGAAAACACAAGCCGCGTTTGTCTCTGCATATGTGAAGGATATACCAGACTACCAAGGCGGAGTTGCAAGGGCCCCTACTTTCGAGAAAAGGACTGTCCCTTTCTTAAGGTGAATATTCTTGTTTTTCTTATTCACGTTCTTTCTTTTCGGTTATGACTCTTCCGTCAAAGACTTTTAATGTCTTAGTCGTTTACTAACAAATTTCGGCTGCTGTTTTGGCACTTTTGATTCGTTTATTTTGCTAAAGAAAATTTTTTGCCCTTGTTTAGGCACTTTTTATTTTGTTTACTTGTACTAAGGATACTTTGCTGTTGGTTAGGCAATTGTTAGCGCGTTGTTTTACTAATGAAATTTTTCCAGGCTTAGGCACTTTCTATTTCGTTTAATTTTAACTAACAAAATTCTGCGCTATTCTGGCAGTTTCTGTGTAGTTTAACTTTACGGACGGTTTTGTTCCCATCATGTTTTACTAAACCGCTCCAAGTCTTCTGGCGAACCTTTGAAGTTTTTGCCGTGACGTTTTGGACGTTGTTTACTGTTTGACTCTGTCCACTATCAGATTCTGTTAACATGCATTCTCGGTGACTAATCTATGTTCTGTCGATGTCATGCCTCGCTTATGACTAACAGGTTGTTTCCTGTTCCTTTGTTATGACTAAGAGTGGTCTACTATTTTATAGTAGTTCCCTTTCATAGGTTTCGTTGTCCTTAAGAAGATAGGGATCTAGTCCTTTACGTAGGATAAAACTAGTGCGAGTATTAGGACCAGCTTTAGAAAATTGGGCTTTGACCTGAACTCCTTTCCGATCCTAGGTTGCAATCTGATTGCATATTTATAGCATGGAACGTACGGTATGACTTGGAAGTAAATTTACCCTGCTAAGCATAGCGGAGATATTTACGAGAGTTATACTTACCTTCCATGCGTCCCAGAACGAGAGTTCAGGCCTCTGTGGAATGTTAAGTGATGGATATTAGAGGTATTATGGAGGTCAGGGCTGGGCTGGTAACTATGTATTTAAGGTCGGTTAGAAGTGCATTAGAATCAGGTCATTGGACCAGATTGCATATTTATAGCATGGTAGGTAAGTATAACTCTTGAAAATATCCCTGCTACTTAGCAGGGTAAATATAGCGCAAAAATCTGCTTAGCATTCTAATGCGATTCACAATAAGATCAAACTAAATAAAGGCAATATGAAAAAAAATATGTTTTTAACTTAAGACTTAAACAAACTAAGATAGTTAACTAAATGATAAATATCATTATCGATTTAAATTTTTTGACATAACACAACAATTATGATCGATTTTGCATCTTAATGTGTGTAGTATAGATACACCATGATATACGATACTGTACCAAAATTGCTTCCGTTTTGCACTGTCGAAAATGACACATTGTTCTTCTGTCGGTTTTTGATATGTAAATTAATTTTTTACTTTTGACCAATCAAATTCATTTATGCCATACAGGTATAATTATCATAAGAATTTGCAACTCCAACACAGGATTGCCATAGAAAAAGTTTGTACATTGCTGAAAGTTTGTCAGAATGTTTTATAACCCTCCAACATAAAACAACATCAATCATTTAGCTTGATTTATACATAAAGTTAAATCTATATGATGGTGTTTTGTTTGAGGTTCACACTAAAAATGTATGCCCATGTGTGTGTATAATGTGTACCTTTAATCTCTTAGGTTTAAGTTTATACCTACATTTAAAATCTGATTAAGAGCTTTGCCTTTAAGCCAGGCAGCGTTTGTGTGGAGCCACCCAATCAGGTGATCAATTGTGATCGGATTCACAGTAACTTTTTTTTTTTGTATCTTTGAGGGGGAGAATTGGATCCAATAAAACTGAAATTATGGAGAAATTGTTAATACTGCGCTTAGTAATTGTGGTAGCAAAAATAGATTGGTTGTAATATTTTTGACAATTTCAATGTCCTATTCACTTTTTAATATAGATTCTTGTTCTTCTCTAACAGTTCAACCCGTTTGTTGATCGAGCCCAAAAGCTTTACATTGAAAAGCTAGAAAGGAAAATTCTATATCTGAATACTTGTTATTCTGTGAACAAGTTTCACATTCGGAAACTCCAAAGGAAGCTTACTATGTTGGAACAAAGAGCGGCTGGAACTGGTACAACAGCTGTGACAAGTGGACAAACCATTTCTTGCCATTACAACAAGTTTATAACAATTATTTAAGTACGGAATCTGGAAGTTTGTCACTAACTTGGGATGTTTCTGAGCAATGTTATGCATTTGAAGATGACGGGCCTGCCATGGCAAGATTTTTCATGAGAAAGCTCTTCACTCCATGGGAACTTTTGTGTAGCAATGTACGTCGAATAGGTTGGGCCCCTTTTCGTGTTCAAGTATTTTAGGATTTTGATATGTCATGTTAAGTACAGGTGGTCCATCAAGATGTCTTTTGACGGAAGTGTGTCAAAGTAATGGAAACAGCCAGCTGCAACCTCCAGAAGTTTGGAAAAAATTGTAAACAACTTTTGTTTTGTTTACTGTAAAAAAGTTTAAATTGTGTTATTGTTTACAGTAAAAAGAGAAATTGACAATTATTTGTTGAAGAATCTGTTACCTTTTTCCATGTTTTTGAAATGTGATATTTGTCAAAGACTATTTTGCCTTATTTGAAATGATTTTTATACAATGAGTTTGTATGAATGTTTGTTATTGAAGTACTTTTATGTACAAAATATATTTACCCATGACAAGTTTCACAAAAAATGATGCAAAGATGTGTTTTCAGGGGATGAAATTGAACGTTTTCACTACTGTGCCTCAAAACAGTGCTTTCTTAAGATATCAACATTCATATTGGCATGAATATTATATAGATTATGTATTTGTTTTTTTACTGCAAAAAAAATTTGAATTGTGCTATTGTTTTGACAGTAAAAAGATAAATTTTTGACATTTTTTTTCCCTTCTTTTTTCTGATGAACACTTTTTCAATTTATGTGCAATAAGTTTTGCACACATATGTTTGTTGAACATAATTCAAGTCTGCTACCTTTTATCCTTTTATTATTGAAAATTGTACCTTTTTGCATATCTTTTAAATGTGATATTTGTCAAATTTGTGTAAAGACTACTTTTGCCTAGTTGAAATGAGTTTTATACAATGCATTTTTATGAATGTTATTAAAATATTTTTTGTATGTAAAAAAAAAAGAAAATTACGCATGACAAAATTTAAAGAAAAAAATTATTTATCTATGCAAACATTTGTTTTCAGGGGATGAAATATAACATTTTCACCACTGTGCCTCGGAACAAAAACACCGTGTTCCAGATCAAATTTCCATGTTCCAACATTTTGTTATAAAGTGGGACGAATCTGTTAACTTGTGTTGCCCATCTTTGCAATGTATCTAGTCAGAGGGTTTTGGCTAGAAATTTGTGAAATTTGGCAGGATTGAAGAGCATAAATATCTACACACAGGTTGTGTACAGTTTATCATTTACTGTTTGCATACCTGAAATAGAGCAATTTTAATTTTCATCATTTTCACAAAAATTTGCAGTCTAAACTGGAAAATATGTGCTGATGCATAAATACTTATTTCCATGAATACGAAGACTGCATACAGCATAGTAGTAGTGAATTGTAATTTGACATCATTCTTGATAAGAAGTTGATTAAATCAACAAGTCTTCGTGCATAAGAAATTTGGTACCACCGTATTATGATGCACTTGTCATTTGCAAGAATTACATTGGCATGGGTTACAGGAAAAACGGCACATTGCCCCTCCATCCCCGACACCAACCCTGTTATTAATCGGTGCTGCCAAGAGGAAGCCCGAGCCCTGGGAAAACCCAAATATACATAAGTATTTATAATTTTTAATAGGGAGAGGGGGGGGGGAGGAAATGGCAAAAAAGATTAATGAACATAACAAAAAAAGGATAGCCACAGTGGCAAAAACCTCCGGCTAAACCCATGCTTTCTTTCACATTGGTAAAAACGGTAGAAATTGGACAAAAAATGCCCTAATTTTTTGTCCTTAAAGTTAGTTTTGCCGGGCCTCACTATTCTCTCGGCGACTCTGGTAGGACTGATAATGATGCCTTTTTAATGTAAAAAAATCAAACGATTTATATCGGTTCGAAAGTGTGGAGGGTGGCAGTGGCTTAGCCAGCATTAGAAAATTAAGGTGCACCGATAAAGTCTTAGACCCCCTCCATATTTATTCTAAGTAAAAAAAAAGATCATCCCCATTTTTGAATTTTGAAGAAAAAAAAGTAGGCTTCACATCCCCCTCACCCCTCGTGGCTATGCCACAAGAGGGGGAAGTCAATAATGGTGGGCAATCTGGCTAAGATACACAAATCTACAACACCAAAGATATACATTCTGAAGGGAAAAATAAATAGAGGGGGAATCCCTTCATTGCTCCCCAAATCCCGCCTATGATCAGGAGGGTAGGCCCTTATTCTTTATCTTCATAAATCATAATATTTGAGGTAAATATAATTTCACACGTGAAGAAACTTATATCAAATTTTAATTCATAATACTTTCATATGGGATTCAAAGTTAAAAAGACGTATTCTTACTGAATTTGGAAGTTTGTATGGGAATCTGTCTTCACTGTATGGACCACCTGGCTGTTTTTTACCACTGAAGCAAAATAATGTTAGGACATAATGATTTAGTCCGAAAATATTATAAAGTTTTTGTTATGGATGATTATATATTCATGATATATGCCGATGGTGTCACTGAAATACATTTTTTAAAAGGTTAAAAATGCAAATTTAAAAACAAAAGCAACAATTTCCTGAATCAACTTTTGAAGAAGGTTGAGTGGTCCAGCTTTTTCAGCATAGCTTGTACAGCTGTACAGGGTACTGTAATATAATACAGTGAACATTTATCAATCGACCTGATTCCTAGCGGAGTAATTTTCACAAAAACTTCTATGGTCAAGGAGCTAACTTGTGTGGAAGTTTCTTGCTAACACTATGATGAAGTAGCCATTACTGTGTGATTTACTGTTAATTTTCATGGTAATATACTTCTGTTTTCTGATTGAATATGAACTAAAACATAAAATTATATAAAAACTAGAAAAGACACATTTTTAAAAACTTTAATTTTCCTGATTTCACACGAGTACTAGAGGTCACGCCCTGATTGAGAATTGTACAGTTTCAGTATACGAAGGAAATTATGACCTTCTCCTTTGCACAACGTCAGTAATCGACCAAGACAGCATAACACCACCCATTGGAACACGCAATATAATTTATACAAGAAGGCTTGTAACTTCGTGTTAGAAGCATAATTTTTCAGACATTGCTCTGAAGTGAATATCAGGAAACTTATTCATTTTATATATATATATGTATTTGATTAAAAAAATATTTGCTTGCAGAAAGGTCCAAAATTTAACAGTTCACATTGTAATGTGAAATATAATCTCACTGTTAGACTGCTGCCTTTGCCCCCACCCAACCCCTGAATTTATGTCGGGCAGCACCCCACCTAAGGGAATCAACACTCACAACATGTTGGTAAACGTGCTAAAGAAGATTCAAAGAAGAAAATCTGTTTTAACGACTAAAACAATCACCACATGCGGAACATCAAAATATCATTGAGCTGCAACATCATTGATGTTCTGGTTTTGTCAATTATGGAGCAAATTCTGTGCTTCAAATTGGACTTGATATACATATATTATATATATAAAGTTATGAGCCTTTTGTGTATATTATAATGTGCGGGTCAATTGGTAATTTTAACCTCTCGCTGTCGATTATTGGGGTTATAGGCCGGGCGCAGTCAACTTGACCATAGCACGTGGTGGAAAATAGATTTTCCCAACAAACCAAAACATTGAAAGGCAAAAGGGAGGAAAACGAATTTATGGCTATGTTTGAAGAAAAAAATAAAATTCTTCTAAGAAATGTTATTAGCCATTTTGTGTATATTATAATGTGCAGGTCAATTAGTAATTCCAGCCTCTTGCTGTCGATTATGGGAGGAACATGGTCAACTTGACCATACCACATGGTGGAAAATACATTCTCCCAACAAACAAAAACTTAAAAAGGCAAAAGGGAAGAAAACAAATTTATGGCTGTGTTTGAACAAAAGAAATATACTTCTAACAAAAGTTATGTTTTGTTTATATTGTAATGTGCAGGTCAATTGGTAATTCCAACTTCTTGCTGTTGATAATCGGAGTTATTAAAGGGGCACGATCAACTTAACCATACTACGTGGTAGAAAATAGATTTTACCAAGAAACAAAAACTTAATGGCAATAGTGAGAAAAATGATTTTATGGCTTTGTTTGAACCAAAACATGCTTCTAACAGAAGTTACGTATTGTTTTGAGTACATTATGTGCGGGTCAATTAATAATTCCAACTTCTCTCTGTCGATTATTATGCAAAGTTATAGGAGGGACATGGTCAACTTGACCATACTTTTCAATTCTTTTCTAAATGATTGTATATAGCTTGTGTATTCTTATTTCTTCAAGCATGTATTATACTGTCTATCATGGTTGCTGTCTTTCACTTTCAAGCAGAAATTGCTGCTAATAGTAAAAAGTTAGATTCAGTTTATTCTTTTTTGGTATGGCATGTCAAAGCCTCCCAACATTACCTTCAGCATTGAATGTGTAGAAACTTAAAGCTATGGCTATATACTGTACCCATACTCGTGACAACTGTCTTATACCGTAAACAACTTAGTGCAGTGCGTAACTGAAATGTATGTGTGTACAGGTTGAGTTACGTTACTGTGTGTACAATAAAGCCTTGCTGAATTAGTGATTCGGGTACTGGGCTCTTTTTTTTCTGTCTCTAAGTTGGAAGAAGAGAATAAAAAGATATTTGCACATTGAGTCTAAATGGTTTTTCTTTGCATTTCTTTGTGTTATCTTATTTCTACTGTTCTATAACACTGTTCTAATGTTTGTTGTAAGAACCTCAATCATGTACCATTAAATTTATCGTTTATGTTTGTGACAAAGGCCAGATGGCCTAGAGCACTGTAATAAATTGTATTGTATTGTATAAACAGTCATTTTAGATACAAAAAAAGTTGTACATTTTGACTTCCATAATGGCCTAACCTGAAGTTAGTTAGATACTCGATGGCTTAATACACGGTCGGTTGTATGTATAATCAGGGAGATGTCCCTGGTAGAATGTATAGCGGATATCGCCATAATACATGCAGCTATGAGATGTGTACGGCAAACCATTAATAGCTCCATGGACACACAACCGTTATTTTCAACAAGTAGGTCTTAAACTCCGAAAACAATACATCATTTTGCTTCAGTTGTTAAGAGGATTTCTTAACGCGTTTACTCACGGAGGGAGTTTTGCTTCAGTGATTAGGGGGATTAATGCGTTTATTCACAAAGGGAGGGACAAATAACAACTGGATTATATAACTTGTTTACCATTGGCTCTGGGAGGCATATTGGCACCAACCAGTGGCATATAAAAGGGGTGCTGAACAAAAGATGTGCTTAACTCCATAATTGCGCTAATCGCGATAACCGTTTTAACCTGTACTGTACACAGAAATTCTTAATCTAAAAGAATATGCTTCAATTTAGAAAGTATAAATTATATTGTCCAAACGTTTATATACCAAAACTTACTCCATGAATAGATTATATTTGAGGACTATCCCTAACGAATTTGAATAAATTTGGGCATTAAATTATTTTATCCCATTTTGAGAGCAATTGTGAACTGAATAGGTTCGGACAGACAGTAATTTCCCTGAATCTATTTCAAGCGATAAACGAATGTAGAAAAATTGAAGCACAGAGTAAATTTACCCAAATGATTCTTGGAGCAGCCAGGCAACTGTAGCCTGGATGTTACAATCTTTTTCTGAATGAATCTTTTCTGAATGATTTTATGTGGGTGTCTTTGGAGATAAAAACGATTGCCTGAATCTTTTCTAAAAACAAAGAATGCAGGTAAATTTAAGCAGAACATTTCATTTACTTGCAACTCTTTGAAAAGAAATGTACGCCTACATATTAGCAGACAAGTAAATTTTTGCACAAAAATTCTTAATCTTTATTTTGAAAGAATGTGACTCAATTTAGAAATTATAAGTTATATTTTCCTAATGATTTTATACCAAAACTTACTCCATGAATAGAATATATTTGAGGACATTCCCTAACAAATTTAAATAAATTTGGGCATTAAGTTATTTAATCCTATTTTGATAGCAATTGTGAACTGTATAGGTTTGGACAGACAGTTATTTTCCTGAAACTATTTCAAGCGATAAACGAATGTAGAAAAATTGGGGCACATAGTGAATTTGCTCAAATGATTCTTGGAGCAGCCAGGCGACTGTACCCTGGATGTCACGGTAAATTCAAATAGAGAGCTAATTTCATGGGTGGGATTTGCCTACTGAAAATGGGGGAAAAGTTCAAAGTAAGGGGGGGGGGACCACAAAATCATGCTAATATGCAAAAATTAACATACAAAAGATACAAATTAAAAAAAAATGTACTAAAGTATGGCTAATTTGTTGGAAACGTTGAAAGATCAACATCTTAAAAATGTCAGGATGTGTTTTTTCTTCATGAGTTTGTATCCACTCGGGCTTGCAAGACAGCCATCCAATGCCTTGTTACTTAAAGACTTGATTACTGCTGTTCTCTTTTAACAGGAATCTCTCAAACACAAATTAAACATCTGCAGCTAAAACAAAGCAGATTGGGTTGTTACAAGGTGCACTCATGTTGATCACATTTCACCAATACTTGCTGAATTACATTGGCTACCTTGTCATCTTAGAGGACATTTTCACCTTCTGATGTATAGCTTACACCATCTTATCTTCAGGACATATTCACAATTTATCATCCCAACTGACATTTGAGGTCTTCAACTGACAAACTCACACTAATTACTTTTCCTTCAAAAAAAAAAGTAGAAAACCAACCTTTATATCATGCAGGCCCACCTCTGTGGAATGCATTACCCTTTAAAATCAGAAACAGTTCCTTCATTGTGTTCAAAAAACACCTGAAGACTTTTCTCTTCAAGAAACACTTCCAGCATGTATAGTAACTGTTTTGTGTTCATCTATTTTACATTCATGTTTTTACATTGTTGGATTATTTGTGTTTGGGGTTTCTATTTTGTTCTGTAAAGTGCAGAGAACCTTGGGATTCTGCACTATATAAGCACCAAGGAAGTAAGTAATAAGCCTGCTTGTGTCAATATTTTATTGGTTCGCATGCGAAGCATAATGCGAACCTATGTAATGGCGATTACGTCTGTCCGGATGTCCACAGATTTTTCCTGAGATTTCCTTAGAAATGCTAAAGTTTTTTGAGAATTCCTCAGAAAATTTTAAAGTTTTTTGAGAATTCCTTAGAAATGTTAAAGTTTCTTCAGAGTTCCTCAGAAAAAGTTAAGGTTTCTTCAGATATCCTAATGGAAGGTTAGAATTTCCTTTCAAAATATTAATTTTTCAGAGATACTTAAGACAGGATTGGAGACTTGTTTCCTTAAAAAGTCTACAATACATTATATATTTTCTTAGAAGATAACTGTAAAATGATGTGAATTTTCAATATTCTTTACAGATCCTCAGGTGTCTCTCTTGTAGCACTTGAGATTTAAAAACCTTAAAATTCTTTAAAATATTTGGGCACTAACAGTTGTATCAGGCATGATTATTAAATTCCCCCTTTATTATTGTCTTCATTTGTGTAAAGTTGCTACAGTATATGAACTGACCAGACTTTTTTTATTTAGTATGCTTAGTCAGGGAGTGTGACAGGATGTGATTGCATATAGACATAGGGAGGAATGCCATGTGGGACATGGATAGGGGCCATGAGGGAGATATGTGGTATACACCAAGGAATATATCAGACATAATTATTTGACTCCACTTTTTTTTCTTATTTAACAACTCATTTGCATATAAGTTATTATATGAACTGACACTTCCATACATAGTATGCTCAATCAGGGACTGTGATAGCTAGGATGAGACTTCTTTTGGAGCTTTTGGGATGTCATGTCAGACAAAGGGTGGGATGCCATGTGGGACGCCATGGGGTGGGATGCCGTGTGGAATATGGGGTGGGATGCCATGTGGGACATGGGGTGGGATGCCATGTGGAACAGGGTGGAATGCCACGTAGGATATGTGGTGGAATGCCATGCAGGACATAGGGTGGATTCCCATGGGATGGGATGTCATGTGGGACATGGAATGTCATGTGGACATGGCGTCCCACCCCATTTCAATAAGTCATTTGCATATAAGTTAATATATGAACTGACACTTTCATACATAGTATGCTCAATCAGGGACTGTGATAGCTAGGATGAGACTTCTTATGGAGCTTTTGGGATGTCATGTCAGACAAAGGGTGGGATGCCATGTGGGACATGGGGTGGGATGCCGTGTGGGATATGGGGTGGGATGCCATGTGGGACATGGGGTGGTATGCCATGTGGAACAGGGTGGAATGCCATGTGGGATATGTGGTGGATGCCATGCAGGACACAGGGTGGATTCCCATGGGATGGGATGTCATGTGGACATGGTAGGATGTCATGTGGACATAAGGTCCCACCCCATGCAATAAGTCATTTGCATATAAGGTAGGATGCCATGAACTGACACTTTAGGATGCCATGTATGACATTCAATCAGGGACTGTGGGATAGCTAGGATGAGACTTCATTGGGACATGGAATGTGGGACATGGGATGGATGCCATGTGGGACATTAAATGGGATGTCATTGGGACATTGGGGTGGTATGCCATGTGGTAACATGGTGGATGCCATGTGGAACATGGTGGGAAGCCACTGATGCAGTGTGACACAGGGAGGATGCCATGTGGGACAAGGTAGGATGCCATGTGGTGACATATGGTTGGATTAATGTGGGTCATAAGGTAGGATGCCATGTGACATTGGGTAGGAGGCTATGTGGGACATAGGGTAGGAGGCCATTGGGACATTAAGTAGGATGTCATTGGGACATTAGGTGGAATACCATGTGGAACATATGGTGGATGCTATGTGGAACATCAGGTGGAAGCCACTGATGCAGGACAAGGCAGGAATGCCATGTGGGACATAGGGAGGGATGTCATTTGGTACATATGGTTGGATTAATGTGGGACATGCCATGTCATAGGATGGGATCCATGTGGGTATGATGGAATGCCATGTGGGACATGGTGGAAAGCCATCTGGGACATATGGTGGAATGCCATGTGAGACACTGTATGGTGGTTTGCCATGTGGGACATGGGATGAGATGCCATGTGGAACATGGGGTGAGATGCCATGTGGTACATGGGATGCCATGTGGGATTTAGTGTGAGATGCCATTTTTATAATTGCCGGGTCATATAATATGGGTGTCAATTTGCATGGGCATGCGAACCATGACGGTATTTACCGTTCTAGTTATAATTATATATGGGTGTCAATTTGCATGGGCATGCAAACCATGATGGTATTCACCGTTCTAGTTACTTAATTATATGCCAATAATTTTATTGGGGGGGGGGGGGGGCTTAATTTCCTGGCCTCCAGTTGAAGCTCTGAAGATTTATTGTCTTTGATGCTAGAAAATGTCTGAAAATCAACACAAGCTGATAAATTTCAGAAAATCAACACAAACTGATAAATTTCTACATTTACCCTAAAAATTGAGAAAATTTGGGCAAAATTGTGGGGCCCAAAGGGTGAATTTTTGGTTTAAAGTCTTTTTTTTTAAAGTGACTTGAAATCAACACAAAAAACTGAAATGTAATTGATGAAATGAACAGAAAACAAATTCAAATTCTAATGTTTAAAATCTACTCAGATAAACACTTATATTACCATTAACAATGTCAGGCAGAAGATAAATTTTCCCTAAGAACTCGTCCACAATATTGTTGAGTTCATAGATGCAACTCTGATAGGGTCCAAGGGGTGAATTCCCTGGAAGATTGATAGTTTTTGATGCCCAAAAACTGTAAAATGGCTCTTGACTTTAAACGTGTGTGCGTGCATCTTTCCTCTATACGGCGTTTCCTGCAGTTGCCCTATCAGCATCATGCCAAGTTGAGTGGAAATGATTCTGATATCTAGACAATTCAGGCATGATTGAGATGTATCTCTAATTTAAACAGAACGTATCTCAAATTTAAAGAGAACATACAGACATCCAACATTTAAAATCTCTGCCCAACTAAGTACCCAAGTATGATGTTGTCAGCATCATGTGCCAAGTTGGAGGTCGAGAGGATATATAACTCAGGGTCATTCCATGTCAAATCACCCCAAAAATGCAGATAAATACACCACCATCTCAGAATTTATTCGAAATTGGTGTATGTAATGTTTATTACTGAAAAAAGGCCAATTTTCAATTTTTAGCAGAATCGGGCCTACGGATCAACAGTTACAGACCGTTGAATATTGCGGAAAACCATAAAAATGGGCCAGGCCCACAAACTTTAGAGACCCATAACACAAACAGTGAAGGTCCAATGCTGATAGGAAAGGTGTCATTTTAAAGGTAATGAAATAGGGATTAAGAATCCATTGTCATATTCCAAGTGGGCAACATAAATACATGATTGAATTTCTTTGATAGCTTTCCTATAAATTGTAAGAAAAGTTAGATTTTTTTTTTTTTGGTTTGAATCTTTGTTACAGGCACCTTCATTTTTTGAGTTATGGGTCTCTAAAGTTTGTGGGTTCTTCAGATATTCAGCTCAGTCAGGCTTGACTGAGATATAGTCTGACACAAGGATACAAGTGCACCCGTCATTCTACATTTCTGCCCAACTAAGATCGGTATCCGACCAACGGAGGGGGGTCGGTTAAGGGAGCAAAAAACTATGATTTTATCCAAAAAATTCAATAGTATTTTGTATTTACGAAGAAACAAAAACACAAAGGTATAATTATATCAATTTGCAATTTTGTTTCAATACTGGTACTTTCTTGCCCAAAAAAAAAATTCTAGGGGGTGTCACACCCCCAAGTTACGCCCCTGGACATGTACTACACTTTGACTATGTTATCTACATGCCATGACTAATCAAAGTTTGACAAATTTTGGCAGGAATTTTGCTTTTTGCATAGAGTTACATGGTTTATAAATAGTTCAATCACACGTTTTTTCAACCTTATATACAGATCTTTTGACCTTAAGGCTGAGTACAGTGACAGTAGTGACTCATTGATATTTCTGTTTTGCACAGCCTATGTCTTTGTGGATAGCAACAGTGACCAGGAGCAGGAGAATCTTCCAGCAGAGATGAAACAAAAATACATTCTGTCGAGGTTGATTGGAAGGTAAGAATATCAATAAAGCTGAAATTGTGTTACTTTTTTGTCTCAAGACAGTTTTGAAAAAGAAAACAGGATTTCAAACTCAATCAAATGCCATGCAAATCGTTCATATGAGAGGACTGGAACAAAAGAAACACAAAGGAATGTGATGTCACTATTTTTCTCATTGCAGTCATTGTAAACAAATCTGTAAAACTGTATCTCCTTAGCCATTACTCTATCAAGGTCATTGGCGTAGCCAGAGGGGGGAGCACACCACCAATATTTCAATTTACAAATTTGTCCTTTCCCTGCTCCTATTCCTGCAGCGGTGGGATTTTTCTCAATAATTTGACATTTCATCAAAACAACATTTTCATTTACCACAAGGGAGTAAAACAAAAGAGCATTCCATTTTGTACTTTGGGGGAAGTAAAGTTTCTGATTCTGATGTTGACATGAATTTATAAATTGATACAAATTGATACAAAACGCACCAAAAATCACAACATTTTACATTTTACTCAAAATGTATTAATATGACTTGATATAAGCAAGTGTAATTAGATTTGAACAATTTTATTTGTCTAAATAATTCTTACCAAAATTGAAATAAAAAATCATTGTGTAACTTGTTTTAATTTTTTTTTTTTTTGAGAAGAAATAGACTTTTGATGATTTGTTTACAAAAAATAAAAATTCTGCATTCTTTGCAATATTTTGAAAGATCTAATTGGATTACTTTCAAATGTTACTAAATTAACCCCTAAATGATTTTTGTATGGTCCTGAAATCAGTACCTAAACAATGCCGAGTAATTCGGCATCTAGTAGATTAAGTGTTAAAAGAGTAAAGTTGTAGAACACCTTCCCCATTATGTTCCTTTTATATAAGATAAATGTGCTTAACTTTTCCTTCAATTCCTTGTGCATCAACTTACACATCACTTGATGTTTTAGATCCATATTCTACAAAAATTCCCTTCTACTTTTTGTTTACATTTAAGATATCTTGGTGTACAGTGAAACCCTACACTTATGTGCATGGACAATAAAATGATTATGTCCTCATTTAGATAATACACAGTTTATATTGCTGAACATTTTATGCTATGATGATTTCTATTATGACATGCTTAGAGCCAAAGCTTCTGAAACCATTACAAAATAAGATTGGTCAGCTAATGATTTCTTTGTGAGCTTTTCATGTAAAATACATCTATCTTAGTTTCTTCATTTGCATATTCTTATGTACTTGAGTTGTAACAATGCAAATGTTACTTAGATAAATTTGATATTTCTCTTTTTCGGTAGAGGTGCTTGCGGACTTGTGAAACTTGCCTTTGAGAAAGAAACTTGCCGGAAAGTTGCAGTAAAAATGATTGAAAAGAAAACATTTTCTTTAGGTGGCACAATGATGAAAGTGAGTTTTTAGCAACACTTTTTCAAATGTTAGTCCATTTTGTTGGAACTGACATCTGTAGAAGACTTAATTTAATTGTCATTGACTTGACAATGTGCTTGTTACAGAATCAGTAATGTAACTTTTGTCAACTACTACAATGGTACCCTTGTGCTGCTTAGCCTGACTACAAAATACAAGCTAACAGCCTAACATGCATCACTTGTTACAAATAAAAACAATTTAATCTCTTTTTGGTTCCAATGCTATTAGCATCAGGGACCTATCCACTTGTTGTGTATGAATGTGTGTATGTGTGTCTTATGCCTAGCTTGTAAACACGATATTTCAAGAACGGCACATTTGATTCATGTCATATAATAATAATAATAATGTATACTTGATAAAGCTGCGGTATGCGCCAAAAGGCGCTCATGGCGCTTTGCAAAAAACAAGCCAGTAAAACAGTTCAAACTCATTCCAGGCTGGAATAAACATAACAGTACAACATTAACATTATATGTCATACACAGATAGCCCATGGTTCGAAAATGTGCCCTATTTTTTTGGGTGATGATGTCCTGCTTATTAATAAGTTTGTGGGGCTTAATGTAAAAAAAAAATAAAATTATTAAATTTTAACAACCGTTTGTCCGTTCTGTTTCATAAATGGCATAATAATTTTGTTAGCTAGTGTTCACATGCTCATGGTATAAAAAGGCTGAATCTTTTTAATATGCATAGTGGGCGGGACTTAATGTGGAAATCTGCAGAAAGACGCATTGGATTGATATAATATGTGGTACACATGGTCCATAGATGTGCCTAATTAATTCAGGCGACAGGTAGGTCCACAGATGTGCCCTAATAATTTTGGTGATGTCATGCATATTAATGAGTGTAAAATGCCTAATGTTAAAATTTAGAAATGTTCAAATTTTCAACAACTTGTCAGTTTTGTTTCATATTTGTTATAGTAATGTTGTTAGCTAGTGTTCACATGCTCATGGTGTAAATTTTTTGAATCTCATTAATATGCGTAGTGGGCGGGGCTGAATGTGATTTTGCAAAATATAGCTTGTAAACACAAAATATAAAGAATGACACATTTTGTTTATGTCATATATATGGTACATAGGTAAGCCATAGTCCGCAGATGTGCCCTATTGTTTTTGGTGATGATGTCATGCATATTAAGCTTTACATTAAGTGGGGCTTAATGTAAAAATCTTAAAATGCTCATATTTTAACAACCGCTTGTCCGTTTTGTTTCATATGTGATATAATTATAATAACTAGCTAGTGTGTATGTGTTCATACTTTTAAAATGTTAAATTCATCATTATCGGTAGTGGGTAGTAACGATAAACTGGATTCATGTCATATGTGGTACACAGATAGCACATGGTCTGTATTTACTTCAAGTTATACCTTACCTTCCATGCTAGTAATATATGCAATCTGGTCACATGACCTGATTCTAACGCACTTCTAACCAACCCTAAAACGTAGTAACCAGCCAAGCCCTGACCTCCATAATACCTCTCTTTTCAGCGTGTTGTTTGCACAACATCGCTGAAACTGGTCATTTTTATTTTATTATAATTTAACCTTTTTCTTTTCGTTTCTTCTTTGCAGCTTCTACCTGGTGGGTTTTTACGCTGCCTTTTCTCATCCGCCTCGTCTGTTCAAGTCTTTCGAGGTAAGACGAGGTTGTCATGGGTCCGAGTTTTCTTCGGTCCGAACTTACACAATTTCCCATTAGCCTACACTTAGAATAGCGGGTTTTTGTCTCCATTCGTACAAAGCGAGTGGCTAGTTCGAGAGCGTCCTTCTCTCGTGGCGGGTGTTTTAGGTCCTAGAGCACCAGGTGTGCCTGTCTAGGGGACCTCTTGCCCCGTGGTTTAAGTGTTTTTCACCCTCGGCCCCGCCCATCCATGAGGTTAGCCTAGCGTTATACTTTGCATCGTATTAGCACGTTAGGTTATCTCAGTACAGGTTCTCGTATGCGGCCAATTTCTTTTTCCGATTTTGGCGCATGCGCATTGGGTCGACGTCAGCGTCGGGTGTTCCGGGAGTCGGCTCCTAACAACTCAAAGTCCAACTCCAACTCCTAACACTTGTTACAAGAGAGCTTATTTTTGTATTAACGTTACCAGCAAATATATATTTTCGTTTTTCTTACATAAATTAAAGACAAAGTTTTCAATTTTCAAGCTTGATTTTTGGGGCTTGGGAGAGACCGCAGGGGGGTCTCTCCGACGTACTGTTTTAAGGGAAACTAATCTCTTCTTTTTATCTTTACAGACTTCGAGTACTCAGTGGTTTGTGTTTTCCACACTGCCCCGGCGCTTGTAAAGTTTTTACGTTAGATGCGTTTTCTCGGGTTTCTAAAAATCTCTGATAGAAATTTGTTCTGTTAAAAAGTTTTTGATGTACTGATTTGCAATGCCTCGTCTCTCTTTTAACGTGATTGTAGGATCATAGATGCTTCCCAGTAGAGGCGCTATTGCTGTATCTGTTTATTTACGCATGGATATATGTTCTACTCTTTTCAGAAATCATCTTGCGAATGATTAACTCGGTGGCGTTGCGCCTTAGGTGACGTTCCAAGTGAACGCCACCTAGAGTTAAAAAAGTTCAGAGAGAGAGAGAAGATAAAGATCTTAGTCCTTTTCGTGGCGTTGCGCCACCTAGAGTTGAAGAGCTAAGAGAGAGATAAGATAACCTCTTAGGGGCATTGCGCCGCCTAAAGTTGAAAGGATAAGAGAGAGATATGACATCTTCTTCGTGGCGTTGCGCCACCTAGAGTTGAAAAGGTAAGAGAGATAAGATAACCTCTGATTAAGTCAATGGCGTTGCGCCTTAGGTTGGGTTCCAAGTGAACGCCCCCTAGAGTTAAGAAAGTTCAGAGAGAGAGAGAAGATAACCTCTTAGGGGCGTTGCGCCCCTAAGTTGTAAAGAGATGGATAAGATCGATACTGCTCCGCAGCCCGTTGTTACAGGGCGGACGGTTTCATACGGTTCCGCGGCCCGTTGTTACGGGGCAGACGGTTCCATTGGACGGTTCCATACGGTTCCGCGGCCCGTTATTTTGGGGCGGACGGTTCCATTGGACAGTTCCATTAGACGATTCCGCGGCCTGTTGTTACGGGGCGGACGGTTCTATTGGACGGTTTCATACGATTCGCGGCCCGTGTTTACGGGGCGGACGGTTCCATTGGACGGTTCCATACGGTTCCGCAGCCCGGGTTTACGGGGCGGACGGTTCCATTGGACGGTTACGGGTCCGTATATAACAAGATAACATACACCGTACGGGTCAATCCAGAAGTATAGCATTGAGACAGCTATTTTTCTTCTTGGTCCCGTAGCCTTCAGCTACGCTGTTCCACGGTTCCAAGGCCCATGTTTACGGGTCCTTTCGATTCCATTGGACGGCACCGGTGAGCGGAACTTATTTTTAATGGGATAACGTACACTGTACGGTTAACCTGGTTATACGCCCACTAGCTACTAAGCTACGTGGTCAGGTGACAGATGACATTCTTTACAAGAAGTATAGCATCACAACAGCTATTTTCTTCTTGGTCCCGTAGCCATTTGCTACGCAGTTTCATGACTCGTGTGAACGCAATTAAGATTGTCTGCGTTGAACGTTACAGTTCCGTAATTATTTTCACCAGTATCATGGACATGGAGGACAGGTCCCCGAGTGTTGATGCTTTACACACCCATGATGTCTCGGCGTAGCGTGCTAACGCTTGTTTGATTTACGCTCTGGTCACATCCATCTCGCGCGTTACGCGTGCAGATTATGCTGCGAGTACATTCTTTGTACTCTTTGCAGCAATTGGGTTTTAGCGGCGTGGTCAGAGCATAGACTCCACTGCGACCGGTATTTTCAAGGTGCGACCGAGAGAGTGCGGCTCCGGTGTTCGGATGCGTACGGCTCCGTAGTTTTGTAACGGGATATCGTACACCCTACGATTTACCCGGATATACAACCACTAGCTACGAAGCTATGTGGCCAGGTGACAAGTGATAATCTTCACAAGAAGTATAGCACCGTGAGAGCTATTCTCTTCATGGTTCCGTAGCCATTAGCTACGCAGTTCCACGAATATGTGAACACCATTAATACGATTATCCGCGTTGAACGTTATAGTTCCGCAATTGTTTTCACCAGTATCATAGGCACGGAAGACAGGCCTCCGAGCGTCGGTTCGTTACGCACCTAAGAGGTCTCGCTATGCATAGCGTGCAAACGTTTCTCTAGACCGTACGGGCCCGTACAACTTAAGAGTTTTTGCAACGGGATAACGTACAATGTACGATGAACCCCGAAATTAAGTCCGCTAGCTAGGAAGCTACTTGGTCAAGTGATAGGTAACAATCTCTCCGTGTAACGTAGTTCCACGACCGTTCAAACTACTCTGAATATGATTTTTGCTTGAACGAGACCTTCGGCTCATATTCTACAGATATTAACGCGGTTTTACGTACAACTTACGATAAACCCGGGTAATGGGACTTCGGGATATTGCGACCGTTAGCCGCGTGTTGCAGTGTTCCGCGGTCGTCTTTCTTACCTGGACGCTTTTAGCGTTCGACAACAGTCCCCCACGCGCAGCCGGTGGCTACGCGGCTCCGTAGTGATTATATACCAACGGAGTTAACGGCCTACACCAGCAGTGCGGCTGTGTGGTAGAGGACCAGTAGCCATGAGCTACAGAGTTCAGCGGCCGTTTTTCTTACCGACACGTGCTGAGTACGACAGTAGTCCCCTCTTCCCCACGCAGCTACCAGTTTCGTTTGCTCCGTGATGAAACAAACTAAGTTTACGACTCGATAGCTTGCGTGAGCACGTGAACTCCTCCGTATTCCATACGGCCCCAGTATATTTTTAGCTATTCTCAACAGGAACGCGCACTGAGTACAACTTTCCAACGCGTAGCCACTTGGCCGGTGGCCCCGTAGTGAATAGAAGTATACTGAGGTAACGACTCATGTTACAGATGTAGTATGTTAACGCTTATCGCTGACCAGACGGTTCTTTTGTACTGATAGCTACTACGTTAGGGATACGCACCAATACCAGTTGTCCCCTCGCGTAGCCACTAGCTTTTTGCTCAGTGGTGAACAGAGACAAACTTGGCGGATGACTAGTGGTTTTACTTGTCATGCTGACGCCTTTGTAGACCCATAAAGGCTCTATAATACTTAACGGGTTGCATACTTTGTACGGCGTAAGTCCCCCAGTAGCCACGCTTCTCAGCTCCGTGGTGAAGGGTGTTTAACGGAATTAACGGTCCGTGTAATATACACAGGACGTCAACTCTTTCGTGATTTCTACCCCAGTGTTGGGGTTTATGACTCATACAGTTGACGTAGTAATACGTTACATCCCCTGTCAATATTAACTCCATGAAGGATATTTTCTTGAAGGTGGCCTTTTGATAGACAACCTTGTTTGGGGTAGCTATTACCAACTATACGTATGGTTCATTCCATATTTTAACACTTCTTAAAGCAGTTTCCAGTTCAACTTACAGACATACGGTATTAGTTTTCTCCACACAAGTCCAGCGGTTTTCGTGGTTGTTACTATTGATAACACCTTTTCCAGTCAACTTCTTAGACAAGGTGATAGGTGTGGCCTGAGCTACGCGGTTCCGCAACTGCTACAGTTTTCAGGCACCGCTTGGGTGCCGTCGACTATGTTGTACGGCTCCGCGGTCTTCCGACCCATAACCGTCTCACAGCTACATAGCCTTACACGGTTGGCAGCCCTTCTTGTATATGTTTTATATTAACGGCCTGCCTTTTATTTCGCTAGCCATTGATTTTTGGTCAGTAAGTTTCAACAACCTTTGCTCAGGGCTGGCAGTTTTTTTCTGGACTGCAGATGGTGTCGTTCAGTACCTCCGCTTTACACGTTTCGCCGGTGGCCACCCCCTTTGGTTGTGGTGCGGGTGCTCCCACCTGGGGTGAGGAACGAAGTTTTCACCCGTCAGATTTCACCGTCAGTGCTGCAGATGCGTCTTGATCGAGGTAGGGGCACTTTTGTTGTGACCCCTTATGACGGAAACTTGGACGGGTACTTGGCCTTTTTCAACAGGCAGGATGCCGGGTTTTTTGTTCACCTTTTTACCGCTAGTGCTGAGCGAGGCTTTTCAGTTTCCCATCGTTTTTGCTCCACTGTTGTGGTCTCCTTTTCAGACAGATCGGAACGGACTCCAAGAGTTTCTGGAATCATTCCTCTCTTCTCGGCATAGGTCGAACTATGCCAGCCTTACGGCCGCTCACCTCGGACTACGAGTACACGATCACTATTGTCTCGTTTTCCGCGGAACCCCTTTATTATGGGCGTACTTCCCTTAGGTGACCAGAGCGATCAGGACCTTTTTCGGTCCCCGAACTCGCGATGTTGACAACAGGTGCTATCACTAATATGCATGCCTTAATGTAAAAATGCTCCAAAAAACTTGTAGACACATATCATATGTTGTACACAGATGAGTTATGGTTCATATACTAGTATGTGACTTATTGTGTTTGTAGTGATGTCATGTAGGTGGGGCATTATGTAAAATTCTTCAAACAGTTATAAATGTGCAACCATATGCATACTTTGCATCATACCTGTAATGTTGTCAAGTCCAATTTATTGATATGCATGACGGGCATGGCTAATGAATATATGTTATTTAGCATTTTTTATGATATGCAATGCCAGAATCACTAAACATTTTTGTTTTCTGGTTGAGTATTGTGTGTGCTAGGCACAAATACTTTTTTTGTTGCGAGGAGATTAGTATATTTTTGTGATGCCTTATTTTAGCCGTATTTGTGATTTTCTTGTCTTTTGCTGATCTGTTCCTTTCTCATGCATGATGGACACAAATAACCCCAAAGTCTACTTTTGCTCTTTCTGATACTACCAAAAATTATCCTAAGGTCCCTCAATTTTTCATTTTGATTGGGCCCTTGAATCTTACCAGCCAAATCCAACATTTGTTGTACTTCTATTTACTTGCTCTTGAATTATTTTGAGCAGAAGGTCTCTCATTAAGACATGTCTTTTCTCATTGTATTCTAATTTGAACATGTTTTGTATTGTTTTCTCAGAATATGGAAAAAAGCGTAATGGAGGAAGTCAAAATCCTGAAGGCATTAAACCATGTGAGTAGGTTTGTGGATTTGATGTGCTGTATTGTCAGCATCTAATCTAGGGACAAATTTATTTTTGGATTTTATTTGATGATAATAGCATTCTGAATTACAGGATTATCCCCTGAAGGAGGGGATATAGAATCTTTACTGTCAGTCCATCTGTCCACATGCATTGTCCAGCTACTGGAACAAAGGAGCTACTGGGAACCAAAGATTTCTGCCCTTGAAAATATATTTAAACTTTTTTGTGCCTCACATGAAAGAAATTTTATAGAATTGAGAGTGGAAGGTGTATTATTAGTGGCGAGATTGTTTAGGAAGTGTGGGTCATACTTTATATTGAGGCAAATAAGTTGGTCCTTTGGTTCAATTTTTTTTAGATTGGTTCGCATAAAAACTACATGTAAGAGAAGCAGTCGCTCTAACATTCATATAAAATAGTAAGACTAAGAGCAAGCTGTCTCCTAACATGTTTTGTTTTGTTGTAAGCATTTTAGTTTTTGATTCATATTGATGTTTCCCACAAGCAGGGGCAAGTAAAGTATGTAATGTTCTAATAGCACTAATAAATAATGTTATGAAATCAACTTTCTTCTCTTTTCAGCCATGTATTATAAGAATAGAGGATGTTTATCATTCAGATGACACACTGTATATAGTGCTTGAACTGTAAGTATATGATGTTCTTTCATCAATTCAACTAACACTTGCATATTTTGGCCTAACAGTTGCTATTAATGTGTACCATTATTCATTAGGAAATTAGTAATTTTCCATTCATTTTTGGTGAGCATGCGAAGTATAATGCGAACCTGTATAATGGCGCGATCCGTTCGGCCCTCTACAGTTTTTCCTGAGATTTTCTCAGAAATGTTAGAGTTTTTTGAGAATTCCTCAGAAAAAGTTGAAAGTTTCTTCAGATATCCTTATAGAAGATTAAAATTTCCTAACAAAATGTTAGTTTTCAGAGACACTTAAGACAGGATTAAAGACTAGTTTCCTTAAAAAGTACAAAACATTTGATATTTCCGTAGAAGATAACTGTAAAATGACATAATTTTCCAATATTCTTCAGGGATTCTCAAACATCTCTCTCATAGCACTGGAGATTTATAATCCTTAAAAATTTTCAAAATATTTGGGCACCAACGGTGGTATCAGGCATGATTATCAAACTCCGCCTTTATTATTGTGGTCATTTGCATAAAGTTGCTACAGTATATGGGCTGACCAGACTTTTTGGTGAGCATGCGAAGCATAATGCGAACCTGTATAATGGCGATTTCGTCCGTCTGGCCCTCCACAGTTTTTCCTGAGATTTTCTCAGAAATGTTAAAAAAAATTGATAATTCCTCAGAAAAAGTTAAAAGTTTCTTTAGATATCCTTATGGAAGATTAAAATTTCCTAACAAAATGTTAGTTTTTCAGAGACACTTAAGAGAGGATTGAAGACTAGTTTCCTTAAAAAGTACAAAACAGTTGATATTTCTGTAGAAGATAACTGTGAAATGACATAATTTTCCAATATTCTTTAGAGATTCTTAAACATCTCTCTCATAGCACTGGAGATTTAAAATCCTTAAAATTCTTCAAAATATTTGGGCACCAACGGTTGTATCAGGCATGATTATTAAACTCCGCCTTTATTATTGTGGTCATTTGCATCAAGTTGCTACAGTATATGATCTGACTCGACTTTTTTATTTAGCATGCCCAGTCAGGGAGTATGACAGGATGTGGCTGCATATGGACATAGAGAGGGATACCATGTGGGACTGGGATGGGAGCCATGCGGGACATATGATATATTATATACCATGTGGTATACACCAAGGGCTATATCAGGCATAATTATTTGACTTCCTTTTTTTCTTAATCAACAAGTCATTTGCATGTAAGTTATTATATGAACTGACACTTTCATACATAGTAAGCTCAATAAGGGACTGTGATTGGTAGGATGAGACTTCTTATTGAGCCTATGGGATGTCATGTAGGACATGGGGTGGGATGCCATGTGGGACAGGTGATGGGATGTCATGTGGGACATGGGGTGGTATGCCATGTGGGACATGGAATGCCATGTGGGATTTAGTGTGAGATGCCATTTTTATAATTGGCTGGGTCATATGATATGGGTGTCAATTTGATAATCAAGACTGTATTTACCATTCTAGTTCTATTTTGCATAGCTTTGGATCAGTGGAGCATTATTTGAAACTAAGTTTGAAGGGTTACTTCAGCTGTCTTTTATGGAATAGGCTAATAATATTAAACAACATGTACTAAAGATCATGGGGTATTCAAGGTTTAGTTCTTGCAGATAGAATAAAATCAAGTCTTTGTGCATTCTATAATACTATTTTGGTAATTTGTTACTTACCACCATTGGATATATCAGCAGATTCATCTGTCAGCAAAGAAACCTTGATATACCAAAAGAAGCTAAATCCATCCGAGCCATTAGGCTCATAGAGCCAGTGCCGAGCTATTAGGCTCATAGAGCTGGTGCTTATCCCCAGTTTCAATAGAGCAAGTGGATGAGAGCACATGACTCCCTCTCGACGGAATGCCAGTTCATCAAAGATTAACTCACCAGCAGTGCTGTTACTCATTTTACAGCTGAGTGGACTGAAGCAAGTGAAGTGTCTTGCTCAAGGACACAATGCAGCACTCGTGACGGGAATCGAACTCGGTACCTTTTGAATACAAGCATTACTCCTTAACCACTGAGCACTTCTCTCTGATATACCATGGATTGAAGAAATTTTGTAAAAACAGTCAAATGGACTTTTCTATAAGATCCTTCAGCAAAGATAGTGAGCGTGACATTCTTCTATTGTAGATTGATATTCTATAACAGTCACTTTTAGGCAAACTAAAGAATGTAAAAACGCATATTACATAAGTATGCTTAAAAGTTTATCACAACCAACCATATTTTGTAGTTTCTTCAAACTTAATAATGTCATTCATCATCATTTTGCTCGTCATTCAGATCATTTTCATGTATAAAGTGCTACAACAGAAACTAGTAAAAGATCTCATCTCATTTCGCCAATCATCTTGGAATAACCTTGATCCTGTTATTAAGAAAGCTAAAAGTATTTCCTCCTTTAAAAATAAACTGGCATATTTTCTTGTCCTTAGCCATGATTTCATCCAATGTGTATGTTTGTAATAATCCTCCTATTATTGCGAACTCGGTAACAACATATTAGGGTCAACACACCAAGCTGGCATTACCAGTTTCTGAATTTAGATCGGAAGTGGATGAACACCGTGTTTTCATCCTACTCTTTTCAAGAAGTGATCAGAGAACCAGACAAGGGGTTAGTAACCCTGCCTTCGGGACCGATGGCTTAACTCTGAAGAATGGTGAGCCCCACCCAACCTTTTCCACTTTTCCCAACGGCTGGGTGGAAAGGAGGGGGAGGGGGGAAGGTGTGATGCAGAAGACAAACCTCTGCTTTGGATATCAGCATATATCATTCTGCATATCTGTGGAAAAATTGCTGGATAAATCTCTGTTGGACTCGAACCTGGGACATCCAGCATCTGAGCCGTAGGCTTAACCAACTGAGCTACCTGCCTCCCTTGTTGTAGGACAGGGAGTATATGGGAGGATAAGGGAAGGGAGGGTGTAATTTGATCTTAAAAGTTAAGCCTTGTGTACTATTCTTATTCGTATTTACAAACTGAAGTTATGTATTTTTGTAAATCAATTCCTATCATCATTGTTTAATTATTATTATTTTGTAATGCTTGTATATATTGTATAATACAATGAAGAAAGTGGAAAAAATAAACAAAACACAAACAATATTATGAAACTCAACTTTTCGGGAGGTTTTAAATGAATCTTTTGTTGAAAGTAACCACAATTATTGTATTAATAATATTTTCAATGTTGTCTCTCTTCCAAGCCTTTTCTGTGATACACATTGTTTGTTTAGACTCATCTTTTCAGGTTGGGGATAGTTATATAGTTGAATGTTCCAATGGTATTACCAACCACTTATGCAACCAGAACGAAAAGCATATATTCATGTAGGGCCATGCCTTTCAAATTTCATTGTGTTTATGGTATGGTTAGAGACACATTGACAAAAAGATCTTTGACTATGGTGTTGTACATGGTTTCATTGTCCATAAATGTTTCCAAAGCCAAATAATGAAATGGTCATGCCCACCACTCAGCATAAACCAAAGTGAGCATTGGTTTATTATTAAATGTGCAATTGGGGAAAATCCGAAATGTAGGATTTAATATTTGCATTATCCTCTGTATTCTTCCCTTGGCTTCATCTTGCTGTTTTCATATTTCTTTAGGTTGAAGGAGGCGAACTTTTTGACAGGGTAGCAAAACATGGAAAGTTTACAGAGAAAACAGCAAAATTAGTATTTTACCAAATGCTTTCAGCAACAAAGGTAATTTGAAATATTTTGTTGTCAATTAAAAAGTGGTCAATTATGTATGATACATGGAAAAGTACATTAAGAGAAAAAGAAAAACCCTCTGCATTCTACTTCTGATATTGCTAACTACTAGTGTCAGTATAATAATATTGACAAAATCTTTTAGTAAGTTTGTCATTTTTGAAGATTTAATTTTGAATTTGACTGTTGCAGTGAGTTCTTGCCTTGAGATTTGAAACAAATTAACTGCACTATTTGCTCATTTGATGGTTTTTTTGTAGAATTCAATGCATTTTTAATCTTTTGATACAATTAACTCTTAAGAGTCCCAGGGGGTCCAAAACGTGACTATAAATTTTAAGATTTTTTTCTTCTTTCAAAATTGATTTTTATAACTTTCCTTTTGTTTTGTATCACTAAAAGTTTGGTTTCTCTAAGTGCTAAAACAACAACCTTTTTAATAAAATAAAAAAAGTCGAAATAAAGAAAATATCTAAATGAATATGCAAATTTGCACATTTTAGGCAAAAATTGGCCAATTTTTAATTTTTTTGTGTGTAAATAATGAAAATAAAAGATTTAAAAAAAAAAGTTGGATTGTTTGTGAAATTTCCTTTCTAAATGATACCAGTCTGAATTTTTTTCTTGAAGCGAAACCTGCAAAAACAATGAATATAAATCCAAACAATATCACCGCTGTAATTACTCGCAAAAAACAAAGCCGTGCATCCAATGTGGTATTCAATTAGGAGCGCCTACACAGTAGTTCTACACTTTGCGCTAGACTACTTTGCATGTGTTCTATTTTGAGAATTTGTTTTTGTACTTACATATCAGCTCGAAAATGAGGGGGTAGTTGCTCTTTTTGATTTCAATCGAAAGCATGTGAAATGGCCTTTCTTATGGTATATTTCACGTAGGTGAGTTGTATTGCGATCGGAAGCTTTGATTTTTCCCAAATTTTGGTATCAAAAGGCTAAAAATCATGATATTTTTCACATTTTTTGCGAGAAAAAAAAAGATATTGATGATAGGGGCAGTCAAAATTTGACTGGAATTGGGATGCACTGATGTCTTTGTAAGTTCCTCACAGGTTTTCAGGCAATTTCAAGGTCTGGAAGTATGGCAAGTACTACTGTAAGTCTTTGAAGAAAAAATAGTTGTGCAAATTTTGTGCAATATTTTTTTTTTTTTTTTTAACCAATCTGTTTTCAAAAATCTTCAAGATAACCCCCACTAAAAAGTTACATTTTCTGAACATACTATTCAAGCTCTTTTAAATGATACCATAATCACTGCTGTGGGCCTATTTGACGAAGTAAAATAATTTTTTGAAAAGTGCTTGTCAAATCAGCCATGTCATGACCGCATGGGAATTTAAGGGTTAAAGGTGTGTCAAAACTCAAAGTGGAAGAAAATGACATGACATATTAACATTTTGCAATAATTTCTCAGGAGCTTTTCTATTTGATTTTTTTAAAGAGAGAATATTAGGAATTTCTGGGAGTCAAGCAGTCATGATTGCCAGTTGAAAACATTGAAATTATCTTCTACTAAAAATCACTTGAATTTAATCATATAAGACACTTTCTATACAAGATTTTGCTTTCCATTTTTGCAGTACCTACATGACAATAAAATCACCCATCGAGACCTCAAACCAGAAAATGTATTACTATGCACAGATGAAGCTGAAACCTTGGTCAAGGTCACAGACTTTGGATTGTCCAAGTTTGTTGGAGAAAACTCATTAATGCAGACTTTTTGTGGAACTCCAACATACCTGGCCCCTGAGATTTTGACCAGTTCCAAGCTAGGTGGCTATGGAAGGGCATGTGACTGCTGGAGCCTTGGTGTTATACTCTTCATCTGGTGAGTAGAACTAGGAAGTTATATGTAAGGATGCAGAAACTGCTCTACTCCTGGAGAAGTGGTCCTTCATGTGCTTTTTAGCTTGACTATTAGTAGTGCTTTTTAGCTTGACTAATAAGTAGAGCTATTCTACTAACCCTGCAGCATCAGCATCCATTTTTTTTTTTTTTTTTTTTTTTGGTTCCGATGCGATAGCATCAGGAACCTATGCTGTCATGATGGCGTATGTATGTATGTATGTGTGTATGTTTGTGATGGTCAGCTCATAAATGTGATGTCTCAAGAACAATACGCTGGATTCGTGTCATATGTGGTACTATTGTTTTTGATGGTGATGTAATGCATATTAATGTGTAGGCATGGCTTAATGTAAAATTCTTTAAATGTTTATATTTTAACAACTACATGTCTGTTTTGTTTCATATTTGGTCTAATTATGATGTTAGCTAGTGTGTACATCTTTATGACATAAAAATGTTGAATTTCATTAATATGCATAGTGGGCGGGCTTCATGTGATTTTATGAACAAAAAACACAAGTAAACACTATTACTCAAAAACTATGAACTGGATTCACATCATGTGTAGTACACAAATAGTTCATTGTCTGCAGATGTGACCTAATGTTTGTGGTGGTGATTCATGCATATTAATAAGTAGGCAGGCTTTAAAGTGAAAATTTTGAAAAAGTGATAAATAAGCAACTGTATGTCCATTTTGCATCATATTGGGCATGATAATTTTGTTGGTTATTGTGTACATACTTATGTTATCAACAGATGGCATTAATATACATGGTGGGAGTGGCTTAATGTAAAGTTGCTGAATGATGTAAACACCCTAAACGGTATATCAGATTTATGCTATATGTGGCACACAGATGTGTTATGGTCTGTACGTATGTTGTGGTAGTGGTGTCATGAATGCTTATAAGCAGGATGGAGAAAAAGGAAGGGGGTTACTGACAAATTCTTGAAACAGAATAAATGAGCAATCGTTATATCATACTTGTGTTGATGATGTTTTAATTATTGTGCAAATGCTAATGTTGTCAACATTTTAATTGATCTGCATGGTGGGTGTGGCGAATGAATATCCTGTAACAAATACTTCATGATATGCAATGACATGACAGTTAATACAAAACTTGCAAATCAATCAGCTCATAAACAAAAGAATCGGAACCACAATGGCTCTGGTTTGGTTAGTTGGTTTAAGTTTTAGGATGAGTTTGTTTGCTATGGTATCGAATTCCTGACATGAATAACACTCAAAATATTAGCCTTGGGATGAATGGAAAAGCAAACAGAAGATTTCTTGCCTAAAAAGAATTTGAAATTAGGTGTCTGGGTATGAAAAGAAATGAACTATCAAGTGGAATAGAAAAAAAAGTTGGGTAGAAGATGACATGATGATAAGTAGATGTAGGAATTAGGATGAGGGTGGGATTTAATGTGGGACAGGGTGGAATTGTATGAAGGGCAAGATGGGGTGGCATGTAGGACAAATGGAATAGCATGGTGGGTTGGCATGTTGGTCAGGATGTGTTGGCATGTTGGACAGGGTAGGTTGGCATGTGGGACAGGGTGGGCTGGCATGTGGGATGGTGGAATTGCACGTGAGACATGTGGTGGTGTGTCATCTGGTTTTGGGATAAAATATATAATGAAAAATAATAGGAAACATTCATGTTCGACAGGGTGGAATGGCATGTGGAAAAAGGGGAATGGCATATGGGACATGTGGTAGGTTGTCATGTGGATTTGAGATAAATTATATAATGAAAAATAACAGACAAAAATTGTTCCACTTTCAAGTATCGTTTAAGATGAATAGAGGGTAATTTGATAGACAAATGACTAAAAATATAATTGCATCATACCACAAGGATGCTTTGTAATATTTTAATCTTTCATTAGCAAGTCATGGCCTTTCCTTTGTGGTTCAATGGATAAAACTATAAGAACTTTAGATACTACAATTAACCATCTCTGCAACATAGCTACAAAATGATTAATTTACAATTCTAGAAATATTAAAGCACTCCCTATCACTTGATGGAAAAAGGGGCAAACAAAAGTTTTCTTGCCTAAAAATAATTTGAAATTCATCGGTTTTGGGGAGGTTAGGGGAGGAGGGGGAGTGGCTGGGTAGGGAAGGGGCCGGGAGGGGAGGGGGGTTGGGAAGGGGCCGGGGAGGAAGGGGCCGGGAGGGAAGGGGCCGAAGGAAGGGGCCGGGGAGGGAAGGGGCGGGAGGAAAAGCCGGGAGGAAAGGCCGGGGAGGAAAAGGCCGGAGAGGAAAAGGCCGGGGAGGAAAAGGCGGGAGGAAGGGGGGGGGGAGGGAAGGGGCCGGGAGGGAAGGGGCCGGGAGGGAAGGGGCCGGGAGGGAAGGGGCCGGGGGAGGGAAGGGGCCAGGAAGGGAAGGGGCCGGGAGGGAAGGGGCCGGGGAGGGAAGGGGCCGGATTATAGAATGAAAACTTAACAGTCAAATATTTTTCCACTTTTAAGAATGGCTTAAGATGAATAGATGGTAGTTTGGTAAGTAAATAACTAACACATAATTACACCATGCCTCAAGGATGCTCTGTAATATTTCATCTTTTATTGACATTAGCCAGTCAATCTTCTTTCTGTGTTGTTCAATGAATAGAACTAATTGAGGTGTCCGAGTTATAAGAGTGCTTTCATATGTTTTGTGGTTTACTGGATGAGGTGGTAACCTTGAGCTTTTTTTGTCCTAAAATATGTCTTAATAAGTCCAAAATATTTTGAGGATTGTAGTAAAATGTTTTGAAAATCTTAAGACAAAGGAAAACATAATTGTATCCTTTAAAGCTGAGGTAATTTAAAATTAACGACTCCTATTAGCCCCATTACAGCATATGTGTCCCTAAATAAGCCTTTTTTCTATGCTAGCATGGAATAGTTGAGCAAGCTTTCCTTCCAACAGTACTAGTTAAGCTTTGTTGATTGTACAATGTTTTGTTTTTCATGTTTCAAAATGTTGGATGTTACAGAGATACAATTTAGAGATTGCGGTGATTGATAGGATTGCCTTCCAAGTGTTGCATGTGGTTGTGGTCAAGTTTGAAATCAATTTAAAAAGAAAAACTTTGTGACAAAGAATTATGAACCAGGAAATTTGCATCCAACAATGAAGGGGAGGTACTTTTATTGTTCTGTCTTTGCAAAAATAGTGCTGATTAAACAACAACTGTTCAGCAGATATTGGGATGTTGTAGTGTTTATTATTATCCTCTTAGTTAGTGATTGGAGATGTAGCATCTGTTCTGGTCATTCTTTAACACATTCATTGATTGGTAACTGAAAACACTTGGAAAGGAATTTCTACTATTTTTGTGTCTCAGACTCTTGCCCGAAAAGATCTTCAAACATTGCATTCCTTGCATGAATAACCTTTTGAATATTTGTATTGGCATGAGAGGAAAATCTAACTATGTTCACAAATTAATTTCAGACCACTAATAAGCTTAGGACATTCAGGGTCTGCTCCCTGGCCCTCACTAAGTGTCTGCCCCTGAAACACAATGGGGGCTCACTTTGCTGTTCTTTTCCCCTGAACCACACTGGGGGCTCACTTTGCTGTTGTTTTCCCCTAAACCACACTGGGGGCTCACTTTGCTGTTGTTTTTTCCTAAACCACAATGGGGGCTCACTTTGCTGTTGTTTTCCCCTAAACCACACTGGGGGCTCACTTTGCTGTTGTTTTCCCCTAAATCACACTGGGGGCTCACTTTGCTGTTGTTTTCCCCTGAACCACACTGGGGGCTCATTTTGCTGTTGTTTTTCCCTAAACCACACTGGGGGCTCACTTTGCTGTTGTTTTCCCCCAAACTACACTGGGGGCTCATTTGCTGTTGTTTTCCCTAAACCACACTGGGGGCTCACTTTGCTGTTGTTTTCCCCTAAACCACACTGGGGGCTCATTTTGCTGTTGTCTGAGGGCTGACTTTGCTGTTGTTTTTCTTTGAAGCCTTAGTGGTTACCCTCCGTTTTCAGATGAGCTGAAGGTGATGTCACTAGAGGACCAAATCAAGCGTGGTTTCTATAACTTTCCCAAGCAATACTGGAATGGTATATCAGATGAAGGTATGCCCCACTCACCAGTGGATTACATTATTTTTAAATTCTATTTATGGTATATATGGGATATATTATATTTACAGTTTGCCTTCAGTCCTTTTGAGGGATTGGGGACTTTGCATCAACAACCTTCATCATGTCATCTTTCCGTTACAATAGCAACACAAAAACTAGACAATCACAAGACTCAAAATTTTATAGGTTGAGCTTCCCCATCAGTGATGTTCTGGTTAGTAAACATTTAGTACATTTGCCAACTTGTCTCATGTATGCGCTACAGGGTTAAAGTCCTACAGGCTTTAAGATTCAGAAGGGTAGGTGGATAGAGGATGGGGGATGGTAGGTGAATTTTGGTACAATAGGTTGATGGAGCATGATAGGTGGATGGGGTCAGGTAAGTGGGGTGGGTTAGGTGACTGGCTTGGATGAGAGCTAGAGGGAAGAATGTTGGGTATAAGATGATGAGCAGATGATGAGGGAATTGGTGATTAATGGAAGAACCAGTGTATAGAAGATGCTACAGGCAATATTGAGAAGTTTATTTACACTTTTTTTACCTTCTTGATAGTTTAGATAGATAACTCTTGTGTATCCTCAACAGCAATTGACTTAATAAAGAAGCTACTGACAGTGGATCCGAAACATCGCATTACCACTTCAAGGGCTTTGCAGCACCCTTGGCTGAATGATGAAGAAGTCATAGGTAAAGCAGAGAAACTGATGAATATCAGCAAAAACAACAACATCAGTAATACTACTATGCCACCTCCATCCATACCAGTAAGTATAGTAAAAGAATGTAAGCAGTTTGTGTCAAATTAGTTTAGGAATCGACCATTTCGATCATAATTGACAGATCTTGATAAGAGAAAATAGCATCCCAAAAGCTTAAATTATCAGCTCGCATTCAAACAACATGCTTGATAATGGCTGGCTTCATAAAAAATATAGTAGAGGTGCCCTTTAGGTTTTGCTAATGATGATCTAAATGATAATGGTAGGTGGCTAAAAGTAAAACTGAGTAGGTAGTAATATCTCCACAGCCATGTTTGTGATTTTGTTCGATAGGTTCATTATGGCTCTTGATATCTTCTCTTCTTTTTGGTTATGATACCGTCAATGTTTATACATATTGATTCTGATTTATTCACATTTGAGTGCTGTGAGAGCATAGATTCTATAATAACTTGTGTCAGTTTATGTCACTGTAACAAAAAAAACCTGTCATGGTATGAATGATAGCACTTCAGATTAATCCATGTACACAAGAGATTGATAAATCTTTTAAATCATGTAGGCATGATTGGTCCCAAGTTTAACACTTGATGATTATCTTGGAGAAGAGAGATTACTGTTTCCATTCACTAACTCATCCCGTAACCAAGGTGGTCGTTGGGGGACCACTGATGACTTTCTGACAATCTCTTGCCACTTCTCACAGTTCTCTGATGCTATCTGGATGTGCTAAACTCACCCTGGTCCACTCTTTGATGTTATGCCCCCACTTTTCTGCCTCTCATTTTTGCAGGATTGTCTTTGTCGGGTCAGTCGTTCTAGTGACATGACCATATCTTCATAACTTTCGCTTCTTTTACAGTTGAAAGAAGGTCTTCAAAGGGCTCAATGGCTCACTGAGGACTTCATCGTCATTGATGATGAAGTAATATTTCCATTACCGCATACAAACAACATTTCATTTTTTAGTTCCACCCATTACACAGAGTGTAAAGGTGTGGAGCTTATCAAATCGTATGTGAGCTCCCATATGTGCCTGTACAAAGTTTTGTGTTAAAATGCATCTCCTCCTAGGTGTTAACAGTTTTGCTCTTAGATTCTGGCTCAAGCGAGATTTTTGTATGCTTCATAAAGCTTGTATTTTAAATATGAGATATTCTATGTAGTTTTTCAATTAATTAAAGCTCCCAAAAGGTAGCATTTGTGTCTGCAAAAGTGTCAAATTTCAATATGTAATGGCACTAAAAATAGCTCTTTTAGTTGTGGACAGTAATCCTGTTTATGTTTCGTACCGGTACTGCGCCGAGCTGTGATATTGGTATACAGGTACATGCATGTCTATTAGTTACATGTATGAACATGTATGTGTCATGTTGTTAATCATATCGCAGTATTTTCCAATCAGATTTTGGACATTCTTCTATGAATATGCAAATTCTTTAATCTTATTTAGGCCATGCTGTATCATATCGTAACGGATTGGAGTACGAGTTCTTAATAGGTCATGACATAATCTAGAAGATAACATGTGAAGTTGTTGTTTAATCATTTTCGCTTTATGTCATACAAAAAGTCTCAAGTCTAATTGTGCTACATTGCATCGCGGAGGCTAGAACATTATACTTAAATGCACTATATATCATGGGGTTAGAATTTTAAACTTAAATGCACTCACTATCTAAGAATGAAGTTTTGTTGGGTTGGTGAACGCATGTGGCATTACGTAAGCCAGGAGGTGTTACTAATTAATGCCTTATGGGCAGCAGATTGCCAGAAATAAAAGTTTGTTTCCAAACTTGTTTACAGTGTTTGTGGACACGTGGAAGAATCATCGCTGGGTAGTATTAACTACGGGAATATTCAATGGGGCATCTCAAGGCTGCTATTAGTTAAATATGGCAAATTTGGCTGTTTTAAAACATGTTTGGTCGGTAATACTTTTTTCAGTACAGGCCAAATGAAATTCACTTAACATTTATGAAGATTAATGTGTATATATTAGAAATTTTGTTATGTTTACAAAATGTATTTTCTTACCATATGTTGTGATGGAATTGACCTTTGACCTTTTCAATGTCAGTATTCGAGTGAGACATGATGGCACCATTCATTGGAATGTCACATAGCTTTTGTTAGAAGCATAGTTTTTCAGACATCACTATGAAGACAAACCTTATTCACTTACTCCAGCCCCGCCACCGCTGCGATGTGTAACCACAGATTTTACGACTTCGCGATTTACGAGCATGCTCACTTAATATTTTCCTAACTCGCAACTAAACGTGTTAAAAATACTTCTTTTTAACTTACAATATTTACTACTTTTATTAAACATATCTAAAAGTTGGTATAATATTGATAATTTGTGTATTCATATAAGACCAAATTATGCGATTTGATGAACATTTTAGTAAATTACGGGACGATAAAAAATGCCACATCGGAGACTTGAAGCCGTGTGAAATTATTAGGACGTGACATTATGTTGTGTAATATATGGGGTGGGCTTATACAAAGCAATCATTGATACATAGTTGATCACTTGAATCTAATATGTGGCCAGAAAAAAAGACAATATCTCAAGCTTTCAAATGATACTAAGTTTTCAGTTTTTGGTGATTTTTTCATAGAGAAGAGTTGAAAACCATCATTATTTTCATCTTTAAGCATGCAATTGCAAAAACACAATTGCAAAAACTCAACCATTGTTTGAAAGAGAATTTTCGTATCTTTAAAATGAGATATGATTAGTCACGATGCCCCATTTACATGGCAAGCGATTCGTTTTTAAATTGACCCATGATTTCGCAATCGCATCAAAGTTGCATTGTAACTTGTAAGTTTTAATGTTAGTCTGCTAGTTATAAACAATGCCTTACTGTGGCAGGAATTCCCATATTTTGAGGGCAATTTATATTAATATCCCTTTTCTAATCATACATAATGTTAAGAATAACTTACTCATATTAAGATAAGCTTAATTAAATGATTTATCAGCAAGTTTTTAGAGTAATTTAAAGCAGATTTTGGCTGCATTTTTGGCATGCAGTACTGTACAGTACCTTTGTAATATAATTACTGTAGTGTTCACACATACACATGAATACACCAGAGATAGCATTAACCACAAATTTGTTGCATATTACGCTATGGCTGAAATTTCTTTTGACACAGGTTGTACCTTCGTTGTATGATTAGATATAGCATGTGAAAATTTACGCCAGAGTTTTTCATTAAGTTCATAAATGAAAATCATGAATATCTTACCTTTCTAATGCAATTCAAAGGCTTATTTCACACAAAAATGATTTCGAATTACTCATAAATAAAAGAAATATGACACAACTACGAGATTAACAGCCGAATGATTTAATATGCCCGTAGTACTGTACATAAACACATATTGGCTAGTACATAAGGCCCTATGCATGATGTACGTACACTGTACAGTGTATGTGAAAGTTTTGATGTTGTTTTGAATGTAGGCTGTCAATTGTCACAATATTATTAGCTAGGATTCTACTTTCTTCCTGTATTGTGTTGATCGTGTATCTGTGAAGTGATCACAATATGCAAGTCAAGTTACTATACTGTAAAGAAGTAGGCGTGTTCGAGATCTGAATAGTATATTATTGTTGACAATTGGTCAAAGTTCACTAAAACCTCATGAAAGTTTGGATATGATAACCAAAGTATTTTCTAGTTAATTTTGGAATTGTTAACCCAATTTTCATGATTCAACAATCAACATTATACAAGGATTTAGTATGAACTTTTTTCTTTATATTTTTTATGATAATAATAGTCCAATTTTTTAATGTTTTTGGTATTTTAAGTGCAATTTTCATTCACTTTATTTAGCGAGGCAGGCCTACACAAGTGTGTGTGTTAACAATTACTTGCAAGCTTCGCTAGCGCGCAGTACCCTGTACATTACGCAATGCCCTGTACATTACACAGTGCCCTGTACATTACGCAGTGCCCTGTACATTACGCAGTGCCCTGTACATACGCAGTGCAAATTTACAAAATACGCAGTGCAAATTTACAAATTACGCAGTGCATTTTTACAAAATATGACGGCAAATTTACAAAATACGCCGGCAAATTTACAAAATACGGCAAATTTACAAAATACGCCGGCAAATTTACAAAATACGCCGGCAAATTTACAAAATACGCCGGCAAATTTACAAAATACGCCGGCAAATTTACAAAATACACCAGCAAATTTACAAAATACGCCAGCAAATTTACAAAATACGCCAAAATTCAAGGGCTTGTTTTAACCAAATACGCCAGACAAAAAATTATAACGCAACCTCTGGAAGACACTGTGTGCAGTAGCAGCCATTTTCAACTGCAATATGTAGTGTAGGCCTACTGTGATTAAATAACTAATGTTTAGATATTATGTGTGAACCATCTTGAATTTAAATTCTTAAATATTGCTGAAAGGAAATTGACTTTTAGTTAGATCAAGATTTTTTGTAATAAAAAAAGCACAATCTATGTAGCTGAAATTTAAGCTTTGCCAAGGGCCTATTTTTTTTTTTTTTTTAAAGGAGGGGGGGGGAAGGGGAGGGGGGATGGGAGGTTATCATTTTTCGACCAACTGAACATTGCAGGTACACTGCGTACGATCATGAATTTTCTTGATCTATGAGTATATTTTGTTAAATACTATCATTGCTGAAAGAAAATTAACTTTTGATTAAATCAACTTTTATTTTTTTTATTTTTCAATAATCACTGTGCAGCTATTTAAGGCCTGTTTTTTAGGCGAGTTAAACATTTCTCGATAAACTGATCATACTGCGGGTACGCTGCTACTGCATTTTTTTTTTTTTCTGTAACTTTAAACTTTCATCACAATCACTTGCAGCTACCTTGGTCTCTGGCCTGTTATTTATTTATTTTTTCATTTCAGTTAAGTGCCAGAGTTTTTATTTATTGAACATTACGAGTACACTGTTATTGTGTGCATACCATCATGATTTGTCTTGATCTGTGTGTATTATTTATTTAATAATAATATTGCTGAGAGAAATTTTACTTTTGATTAAATAAAAACAATTTTTTATTTCATCACATTATTATTTTTTTTTTTTTACTTCATAAAAAGTTATGCATTTTGTGCTCATACTTTGGACATTTTCATTATTATTCATAATAATTAATTCATTAACAATTAATCAGTAGTTAAATGTTTGTATTATTTCAATATTCTAATGGAATATTTACAAGCTCATTCAAATTAGGTTTTAATTTAATCAAATGCATAGTTTTGAAGAATGTCATAGTAAATAACCCAAAATGTGGGAAATTCCAATTAATTTCATATGATTATTAATTAATTTTTTAATTATGTGTTTGTTTGTCTTGTTATTTAAATTATACACATTTTAGCTAGAATCTTACAACTGTCAGCTTAATTATTTATTTGAAGCACACAGAAATAATTTCAGATTTGCAAACTTTGACCCAATGAATTGTCTCACTTTTCGTCAATGTTAATTAATTATTTAGGTTGTTAATTAGACTCTGCTTATTATGTCCTTAAATGCTAATTTTTTACATGACTAAACCATTTGCTAAGAACACAGCTTATTTGGTTTCAAAACTGCATTCATATCAAATTTAGCAAATTTTACATTAAAATGCATTTGTTCCACTTTTCCTAATTTAATGTATCTTATGGTTTGTTTACACTTTACCTATGTCATTAATTCTTTAACAATATCATACTTTGAATCATTTTTTTTTAACTTGAGAGAAATCTGGTTGTCATGGAAACAGCAATTAAATTTGGGATAATCCAAGTGACACCTTTTTTTCTCATAACTTGACAACTGCATCACCTATTAACATCATTTTTTTTTTTTAATTGTTCCTACAAGTACTATCTTTCATTTAATCTTTATTTATAAACAGTTACATGCCACTTTCAATTTTCACTATAGCCTCCACAAACTAAGTCATCACTGAGAACCAATCTGGCAGTCATTCACAACTAACCTCCTTTGGCACATATGACCTGACTGTTAAGGTGCCATTAAACCCAAAGAAACAAACTGAATACAACTTATAAATGAGAGTTGAAACTTGGATGTTTAACATGATGAATAATTGCACAAAAATGGAATAGACTTCAAATGAAACTTTTAAAAAACATCATAAAAATATGAGATATGACAAAAATAAAATCAATAAAAGCAATCAATTCTTCTTGCATTGTTATGGGTTGAGCTATAACATCATTGATGTCTGGTTATTTGTTAGAAATTGAATTGAATAAAACTGCTGTACATTTGTTTACTGTTTGGTCATCAGAAGCTCAATGCAGATTCGCATGGTAATTAATATGAATCCTGATTTTTTTTTTTTTTTTTAGCTCAACCAACCCAGAGTGTTGGGTTGGGTTGAGATTAAAAATTGAACAGGAAATTCACTTTTTGACCTTTAAAATGTTTATTCTTCTGTTTTAACACCTCTGGTCTTGAAATTTTGGCTTATAGAAGATGTTATTTTTTGGCCTTGTTGTAATAATGGAAATTTTATATAAATTTTGTGACATAACAACCATCAAACCTATTCATCTCCTATTGTTAAGTTGCTAACTTATTGTTTTTCAAATCTCCACCAATGTTATTTGAATGGGAGTACTTGAATATGACTAAAGAAGTTTGAACTTGATCTCCTTCATATATCCTAGCTCAATCGAAGTATAGCAGGAGAAACTGGTTAGTTTAATGATTTTAATTGACTGAAATTTAGGACAAAATTTAAAGAATTGCATTAAAAAGCTCTCAACTACAAACAATCAATATCTTTTTAATAAAGACTTGGCTCATTACTTCAAAAGACTTGACATCAATAACCCTCATCTTCCTTTTTTTATTGACAACAAATCACCACCACAGGTTGGTCACTTAAATACTTTACTCAAAATTGAAAGGGTTGAGCATCTGCATGAGTGATGGTCTGGTTCTATTTTGCTGTTTGTTTGATCTCTTATCCAGAAGAGTTGAATTGATTGCTCTGGTATTTACTGCTTTCTTGCAGGTATTGAGCAAAAAGAGACCAAGAGAGACTGTGAATGGGAATGATACAGATTCCAATAGCTCTTCATCATCAGCTGATTGCAACCTGCCTCTGAAAGTAAGTAAGTCTTTGAGCAACGAGTGTGATACTACCACAAATGTTGGCGACTCATGATTTGCAAGAAAACTTTTTTTGTCATAATTTTGAAGGGACAAGTCAAGTTAACAGAAGCAGGGTTGGTGTCTCTTCCGAAGAGTTTGACAAACTGTGGTAACCAATGAGAAGTTGCTGTTATCAATGACTCTCTTTGATTCTGAGATGCACAAAATATGTATGAGAGGAATCCTTGCCTTGTATTCAGATGATAGTTGAATAGGCAGTGGAGGAGAGGTATCCACCCACTAAGTGTTCACCTGCTATGCTAGAGTAATGGTACAAGCTATTAATATGATAAATGTGCAGTGATAACATATTCTTTCAATCTCAGTGATAATTAGAAGTTTGTTTTAAAGGGTACCTAATGGTCCTGCATGTAGTTGAACAGAAAATAAAATGAAATGGAAGGTATTGCAGAATCTCTCTCAGTCCAGTTTTTTCATGTCACTGATATCAGGATTCTGTTGTGTATGAAATGACGTTACAGTTTCCTAATCTTATGTATTCTTGTATTATGTGGCTAACATCCTACAAGTATTAGAGCAGAATGTTGTGTAGTAAAAATTGTTACCGTCTGAAGGTTTTAAAAGAAAACAAGTGCCTAAGAAATGAAATAACGTAGATATTTTTCTTGTAGATCCATTAGTTTGTAATAAGTGAGTGTCAATATTACTTTGGACCAAGTATACGAGACATTTTAGAATATACAGATATTTAGATATTCCATACAGAACAACATGATCCTTTCTCATTGTATGACAGATATAAGTTCTGTGTGGCACATTTAGTTGTGCACAAGTCAAATATTAAGATTTGCACCGTCTGGCAAAGTATTTGTCCATAGCATTTAACAGAAATTTGATCAACTAATCTGAACAGTTAGAGACAAGATTGAAATGACTGTAGGTTATTTGTTCATCATACATTTTCCATTCATTCATATGTTTTAACTTTGTACCAAGGTTAAAGCGGCTTAAATTATCATTTGGATTTAAACAGTGCATCACTGAAATTCTATGACATCAACTGTTTTCATTGTTGAACAGATTAGACTTTCATCACTGAACAGAATAGACAATTGGCCAATATACTGTTAAATATCATTTCATGTTCGCAGAAATTTTTGAAAAAGAAAATACTGTATTCTCTCATTTTCACATATTTTGTTGTTAAAGAAATGATCTTGTCAACAAGAAAAGAGTATTTAATGTAACATGGTGGAGGATCTACTTGACTGAACAACTGTGTGTCCAAATAATTTGATGTTGTACAGTTTAAGGGACTAATACTTTTCAGGAACATATTTATACAAGATATCACAAATCTTTTAATAGTTTTGAGCCAATCTGTTATTAGATATGAACAAATTTAAAGACAAATCATTAATGTGCTGAATGCTTTGTTCTTCAATTGTTTCCTTAATGTGTGATTGATTTATTACCTCTGATATTTTTAACTGAATTAAGGTGGTCAGTAATTTTTTCTGTTTTAACAATGTCACATCAAATGCATCAGTTTCGCATGAACAGTAGGAAATGTTCCCTTAAAATTAAGAGACAATTAAGTATGATTATTGGGTACCTTGAATGAAAACCTGGGGTTAACCACCTGTTGATTTGTTTTCTTTAGTTTTTAGATAGTAGTGTGCTGTTAATGACTTCATATTTTATTGAAAAAAGTCATGAAGGGCTAAGAAATGTGACTAGAATATCATAACCATCCTAAAGTGAAATTCCTGTAGGTATTCTTCATATGATATTCTTTGGTGTTCATTTTGTTTTTTATTGTTTTTTGACTTAATTATTCTTTACTTTAAAAGTGATTTAATCACTGATGAGGGAAGTTTTAAGGATCATGTTTTTTATTGTGAGAGATTAGTTAATGTTTTAACCTAATACACTCCACACCAAGCACATTTTATTGGTGATACAAGACCTGTAAAATAATATGATGTTTGCAGGGGTCATTGTCTGTGAGCTTTCTCCTCTTATGGACTTGCCATTAGTCCTACACAATGTCTGAGCCTACAATTTGCATATATTATAACTTGAAGATAGCTCTACTTGGTGTGAATCATTTCAGAATATCTCCCTCTTTACACATACACAGCTCCCTGAAATTCAAATGTCTGTTTATGATTCATGCTTTGTTGTAGTTAATTGCATTTTTGACATGCCAGATACACACAAAACAAAAGTCCCTTTATTTCCAATCAAACTAGAACTGATTTCTTCATGCATGTAAGGCCGGTCTCTGTACAGCCATATAGCCTGTACAACTCATGATCAAATGTTGTAAATGACAGGTGTAGGTTCTGCTGGAGTTTTGCTTTTACATCATGTGTGTAACACCAAGTTAAGTTCTTTAATGAAGAGTTATAATTACTTACATATGAACTAAAGACCATCTCTTAAGTTTTAGGTGTAAATAAGATGTTCATTACGTATCAATCATTCTATCATGTTATATTTCATTATGATTTTATATTAAGGAAAGTAGGATTCAAATAAAGAAGGTGAAATGTAAAGCTTGAGTTTGTGATTTATTCTTTTTTCGTTTGGTTAATTATCTTCAGAACTTCTTTTTATTTGATGCATTTCCAGATTTTCTAATTTTTCATCCTAAAAATTGTTGGTGGCAGTATATAATGGCAGTATAAGCTGAATTGCATTAAAATCTCTGTAAGATCACAAAAAGAGCAAAACATTCTATCAAAATTTCAAGCCTTATTTATATGTATGACTAGGCAGATTGTTGTTTCTTGATCAAAGCTTGCCAATCTTGTCATGTATAAAATGGCAAACAGCTCAAAATCTTCCTTCAATTCTGTAAGTCTTTTCAGATAATGAGATTGGCTTCTCCACTTAGATGTAAACAATGGGGTAGTTAAGATTTACAATCTCTTAAGTCTTTGAACTTCCCTCCTTCAAAGAATTGAACAACAATGGATTACTGATGAGAATAGGGAGGTCTGCCCAGTTATGCATTATGAAAAGTCCTAAAGATGTTAATTTAAAAGTGTTACTTTGCATTGATTTGACATTGTACAAAAGTACTTGTTCGGGATTTGAGAGCAAGTTAGCTTTTATCTGTCCATAGAACTGTAAGTGTTTTTTGTGTTTATGTAAAGGTGTCAGGAGGGTAGGATGAAGGGAGTTAGGAGTTCAGTAGAGGGAGGTGAGGTACTTTAGAGGGATGGAAGAAGAAAACGAGATTGAAGGTTAGTGGATGTGAGAAGATGAAAGGAGCAAGAAAGGTGGGCAACTGAGTAATCCAAACAAACTTGTGTACCATTTTGCTTTGTGTACCTATTTGGGCATTCTACAATTGCAATACCTAGGGCATGGTAATCCTGCTGGCTGTATAGCTATTTAGATTACCTTCATGGCCATTGATTCCTGTGTTGGTTACTCTGCAACACGTTTGGATAGACATCTATTTAAATTAAATTAGGATTAGGATTATCATTTCTTTGTCAAAATGCTGAAAGTATAGGCCTATGACATTGTTGAGGTGGAACTGCCAATTTACAATTTGCATTTACTGAAATCTCAGTGATATTATCTTCCATACTGTGTCTACTATGCCTACATTGTGGATGTTTCATTTGTATTAATCCAACATGATTAAGCTGCGATTTCATAAGTGTTTGTAACGACGACTAAAAATCAAGTGTTTGAAATTTCCTCTTGGGGGCGAATTTCATTTATGTCTTGGATCATAGAAGTGCCACTTCCCTGGTTAAATTGGGTTTCCATTGTCTATCTTTTAAAAAGAGCCTCTTGGCCTACATTTTATATGCACAAAAGATTTTGAAAGAAAGAGGCATTAATTGTATGCAGTTGAAATTGAGCAACTTTTGAAGTGCCAACTTAAGCATCACACAAGTTTCCCCAGAAATTAAGACTAATGTTACAATCTAGTTACATGAAATCTGACAATCTGATCAAAATTTTGTACTCGAGATTTTATTTTGATAAAAATGCCATGCTCCAGATAATAGAGCATCTTGTGGGTGTGAATTCAGAGTAAGCCTAGCCTTCAAAATATGGGGCGATCTCCCCTTGCCCTTCACAACATGGCCATTTGGGCCCAACTTACTCTGGTGACTGCTTGCCAGACATCAAAAATTATTACAAAGAAAAATCTGTGAATAAACATTTTATATTGAGCAGTGGATTTAGGGGAAGGGGGGGGAGGTGTACAGTAGTCAAGATGGGGAACTAACTACGCTCTCAATTTTTTTTAATACTTTTCTTATTTCAAAATGGTGTAAAATCAAACACAGTTTAAAAATTCACTTATAAAAAAAAAGAAAAAAAAATTAAGGTAATATGTACTAAGGTTAGCTTTGGGTTAACATTTCTAAACAGACGGAGAGAAATTTTCCCTGAAAATTCGGGCAAAATCGTGGGGCTTAAAGAGGCAAAGACCTTGAAGGAATTTAAACAGACTCTGGGGGAGAGCTTCCCCCCCCCTCCCCATCTTCTCTCCCGAGTGGATTTCACCTTCATGGTTGGGAGGTGGAAATTGGGGAAATTATTAGATACTTTGGTAAAATGGAAAGGAAGGAAATTTTTCCAAAGTTAAGAAAATGTCCCGGAAATTAAAGGGGATTCCTGAAACTTAATTTACCAGTGCAATTTTCCACTTGTTACCAAGAATTTTTTCTCCATGAGAGGTGACCCTTCCTACACCCGTAATTTTAAAAGGTGAGAATTACCCGGTTATGTTAAAGATACCAAAAAAAGTGCGAAATAAATGCCCCTCTCCTTTCGGTGCACCTAATCCTGCAACTTCAATGTGTGGGAATGTTTTTTTTTATAATTGTTTCTGTTGCCAACCTGAGAATTATATTTTGGTCCTTAGCAGCCGTGGGCATGATTCCCGTTAATCTCTGGTATAAAGGTGATGGAAAGAGGTTCTAATCTCCCTCACCTACTTTATATCTATAATCCACAAGGGTCCCACGGCCCATAGGATCCTATAGCTACGCCACTTGATCCAGCACTATTTTGAATTTAACATCAAAATTCAGGATTCCTTTTGAAGACTGCATCTAACATTTCACATCCTGCCCGATTAAGATTGGTGACCCGAAATTCATGTTGTCAGTATCATAATAAGTCAGAAGGACATGATTGTTATAAATAACCGAGTCGGGTATATACGATAAGGATAATATACAGTATATCTTTGTTTTGAATACTAGGACATATATCCAACATTTTATATCTCTGCTCAACTGAGATCAGTGCCCAAGGAATACTGTTGTCTACAGAAAACAGAACATGGCGGAGCCAGGATAAAATGTCAGAGGGGGCCAAGTCAAACCAAACCAGGAATGATGTGATAACATGTTTTATGAACATTTATGACAATTAATGGTATCATTGGAAGAGATATCCCAGACAGTGAAGGACATTTCCCAAAAATTACAGAAAACTTGCCAAAAATTGAAGAAAAATTGCCCCAAAATGAAGAAAAATTAATAATGCGCAAGCGCTGTACATTGACGTGTTATAAAATCAGCAGTTCGAGATCAGCGTCATGAATTTGACTGGACAGGGACAGGAAGTGAAATGAACACCGCCTTTTCATGCTTCTCTTTTCGAATAGTGTTCAGAGAACCCTGTACATTGTACTCCTGTTAAATTTTCATGTCAGCAGTTTGAGATCAGCGTCATGAATTTGACTGGACGGGGACAGGAAGTGAAATGAACACCGCCTTTTCATGCTTCTCTTTTCGAATAGTGTTCAGAGAACCCCGTACATTGTACTCCTGTTAAATTTTCATGTCAGCAGTTCGAGATCAGCGTCATGAATTTGACTGGACCGGGACAGGAAGTGAAATGAACACCACCTTTTCATGCTTCTCTTTTCGAATAGTGTTCAGAGAACCCCGTACATTGTACTCCTGTTAAATTTTCATGTCAGCAGTTCGAGATCAGCGTCATGAATTTGACTGGACCGGGACAGGAAGTGAAATGAACACCGCCTTTTCATGCTTCTCTTTTCGAATAGTGTTCAGAGAACCCCGTACATTGTACTCCTGTTAAATTTTCATGTCAGCAGTTCCAGATCAGCGTCATGAATTTGACTGGACTGGGACAGGAAGTGAAATAAACACCGCCTTTTCATGCTTCTCTTTTCGAATAGTGTTCAGAGAACCAGGCAGGGACTGCCATTTAACGTCCTCATCTGATAGGCGGTGAGCACCATCCAACCATTGGTCCACTTCTCCCAATGGTTTAGATGAAGGGTAGGTGCTGCAGATGACATACTGCTGTCCTCGATGCCTGGCACATCTGTCTGCATAGCTGTGGAAAAATCTCCTATAGTTGTATCTCGTTAAAACTCAAACCTGGAACCTCCAGCATCTCCAAATCTCAGTCGAGATTGTCCCTAAACATGCCTAAATGAAGGAAATTTCCAAAAATTGAATGACAATGAAAGAAATTTCCTAAACAATGAAAGAAATATTACAAACATTAAAGGAAATTTCAGAAATTGAACGACAATGAAACTTTTTTAGATCATGATTCGAATAAAATGAATGATTAGTGACAGATCCAAAGAAGGTGGGGGGGGGGGTGGTATACACCCCTCCTTCGGTGGCAAGGTGCCCCAATTTTTCCTAAAAATGTGCTCTTGTATGTATGTCATTGTGCTGTGCCCAACCCTACACCCCGTCCCCCGCCCTCATCCGATGCTCACCAAATATAAACGCATATTTTAAGTCTATAGAATTTGATAAAAAATTCAGACCACAGAAGTCGTTTAAATATATGTGATTCTTTGTTCAATTTGAGCTATTCAAAAGTCATACAAATTCCGGAGCTTTGCCCATCAACCCCTCATGGGCAGTTGCGTATCCAGAGGGGGAAAGTGCCCGAAAATATGACTGCATCATCTGAATTCTATCTAAACGAGAAATAATAATTGATTAAGCTCTTGAACAAAGTGAATGACTGCCAATTTGATATAATGGACGATTTGTAAACAAATTTAGGCCATTTTTAAAATTTGGGACATTTTAAACCAAATTTATGCGGTTTCAACCAAAGTAAGGCAATTTGTAATCAATCTGAGCGATTTTCAACCCAATTTGGACTTTGGACTATTAAAAACAGATGAGTTTTAATCAAATGAGGGCATTTTAATCCAATTTGGTAGATTTTTTAAAAACCAAAATTGGGCAATTTTAAACCAAATTATATGGAGATTTTTAAAACAAGAAATGCATTTTTTTTCCGAATATGTATAGAAAATTGTCCTACATAAATATTTCACCACATAGTTTATTTACGGAATTCGGCCGGGGAAGGATGGCAATTTATTTTCCCACTGACCCCGATTGAAAACGCCATGCACTGCTAGGCCCGCAGTCAGAACTTTTCTAGGGACCGAGGGATGGGGCATAAACACTGTCAGACTGTCTCCAAAAACCTTTTTATTGTTATTTTTTCGTTTCACTTCACGCAAGAAGAAATAGACCTTTACAAGATGGGGCAGGGGTGTAGGAAGGGTCCATCTCGGGGAAGGAAGGGGGTCGCAAAACAATTTTATTTGTTGCAGGTGTAGTGCAAAATTTATACCTGATGAAGGTCAAAATTACCTGAAAAAATATTGATAGCTGATGCTATACTTTGGATGAAGCGGACGATTTCTATTTTAACTCAATTTGAGCAGGCGATTTGGGCCCTTTTTTTTACCTAGCTTAGGCGATTTGATAAGCAAATATGGGCGATTTTTAACCAAATTTGGACTATTTTAAGCAAATATTGTACATTTTAACGAAATATGGGCGATTTCTAAACAAATTTGGTCAATCGATATATTACCTGAATATGGTCAGATGGTAGAAAATAATTTCTCCTACTTTATCGATGGATGATAATTTTACCAACGTTACCATTTTTTATGAATTTTGCGGCGGGTTGACCGGGAAAGAGATAGCTCGACCGGGAAAGCAAAACCTCGTGGGGGGAAACTTTTCCCCCTCGTCCCGCTTCCTACAGCGCCACTGAGAGAAGGGGTGCGACCACGTTGGCCATGGGTGATGTCTGGCCATTGTCGTGGTGCCGTTAAGCCCTCATCAAACAAACAAACAACCGATTATCACCCCGACATTTTGGTGTTCATGGAAAAACTGTATAATTGCTATTTGGTTGTTACCAGGTTGCCGTACTTGGCAGCTTGGTGGGTTTCTTTGAGCTTTTGGGTGCTTGGGCTTCTCATGATCACGGAACACCCAACAAAGATACTGCAGCATTTTCAGAGATAAACAAGAATTACCTTATCGCAACATATTGTGATAAATTATTGTAGTCACTGTGGTGTGTGTGTTTGTGTGTGTGTGTGTGTGTGTGTGTGTGTGATGTACAACATTTTATGTCGCGTTTCTTGGGAAAACCGTTAAAGAACTATTGATTTGAAACTTGGTGAGATGGTGTGGAGTGATGGGAACTAAAGGTTAGAGGTTGAATGATTGATTAAAAATAGATTTTTGTTTGAAATCCGTAAGTGATATTGGGTTGGTAATTGCTGGATTGTTGGAAAGTGATGCAGGGTTCTGTCCGCGCAATATGGGACATATCACTTAAAGGTAAAAGATCAGAGGTCAAATAATTGGTTTTAAATGATCAATTTTGGTCGGTCGTGTGTCATGGAAGAAGCGTATGTGCAATTGGGTTGTTACTTGGTGGGTTGATAAAGGATGATGTAAAGTTATTTCTCTCAAAATATATGACTAAAGGTTAAGGTCAAATAATGATGGTAAATTTTGTGTTGGTACTTGGTAGAAGGTGATGTAGGGTTGTGTCCCGCACATAATGGGACATTTGACTTAAAAGTCAAAGTGTCAGAGGTCAATAATTGATTTTAAATGATAAAGTTTGGTTGGTTGCATGTTATGGAGAACCATAAGTGTAATTGGGTTGTTACGTAGTGAGTTGATGAAGGATGACGGATGTAAAGTTGTGTCTCGCAAAAGATGTGACA
>JAIGNY010002250.1:3962500-4007500 GCA_020152595.1 Chiridota heheva
ACCTTTGTTTTGTACATTTTTTTTGAAGAGTACAGTTTTTTTTATCAAAAATACAACTCTTGTAGTTCCAGAATACAGTTTGGTGATCCCTAAAGGTTGGCAGGTCTGTATATATATATATATATATATATATATATATATATATATATATATATATATATATATATATATATATATATATATATATATATATATATATATATATATATATATATATATATATATATATATATATATATATATATATATATATATATATATATATATATATATATATATATATATATATATATATATATATATATATATATATATATATATATATATATATATATATATATATATATATATATATATATATATATATATATATATATATATATATATATATATATATATATATATATATATATATATATATATATATATATATATATATATATATATATATATATATATATATATATATATATATATATATATATATATATATATATATATATATATATATATATATATATATATATATATATATATATATATATATATATATATATATATATATATATATATATATATATATATATATATATATATATATATATATATATATATATATATATATATATATATATATATATATATATATATATATATATATATATATATATATATATATATATATATATATATATATATATATATATATATATATATATATATATATATATTATATATATATATATATATATATATATATATATATATATATATATATATATATATATATATATATATATATATATATATATATATATATATATATATATATATATATATATATATATATATATATATATATATATATATATATATATATATATATATATATATATATATATATATATATATATATATATATATATATATATATATATATATATATATATATATATATATATATATATATATATATATATATATATATATATATATATATATATATATATATATATATATATATATATATATATATATATATATATATATATATATATATATATATATATATATATATATATATATATATATATATATATATATATATATATATATATATATATATATATATATATATATATATATATATATATATATATATATATATATATATATATATATATATATATATATATATATATATATATATATATATATATATATATATATATATATATATATATATATATATATATATATATATATATATATATATATATATATATATATATATATATATATATATATATATATATATATATATATATATATATATATATATATATATATATATATATATATATATATATATATATATATATATATATATATATATATATATATATATATATATATATATATATATATATATATATATATATATATATATATATATATATATATATATATATATATATATATATATATATATATATATATATATATATATATATATATATATATATATATATATATATATATATATATATATATATATATATATATATATATATATATATATATATATATATATATATATATATATATATATATATATATATATATATATATATATATATATATATATATATATATATATATATATATATATATATATATATATATATATATATATATATATATATATATATATATATATATATATATATATATATATATATATATATATATATATATATATATATATATATATATATATATATATATATATATATATATATATATATATATATATATATATATATATATATATATATATATATATATATATATTGACAGCTAAACGGAAAATCAGTCATACAGGTAGGTTTAGCTGTATAAAAAAACATGATCAAAATGCGTGACTTCTTTTGGTTTGAGGTATTGTCTAGAATCTTTTGATTGCGGTGAACTCATTCAAACCTGCGCTATCTAATAGTCTAAAGAAATATCGTGGTCATGGTAAATATTTAACCACAATTTGTTAAATGCTGAACACGTCATATCGTCCCTGTTTTCGACATAAGGCTTAAAAAGGAAAGTTGTTCGTTGCCCTCTTCCGCCGCCCCTTGAACTCGCCGAAAAATAGGTGCGGCGTTTTGAAAAAGAGTGTTGTTTTTCATTTCTAAAAATTTCTACGCTTCGTAAAAATGGCGTGGCAACCACTTTTGCGTTGCCATATTACATATTAATACTCTGTGTCATAGCCTTTTTTTTAAAGAATTCTGGAGTGGGGACGGGGGAACATTCAGAAGGGGTATATCATCTCCAAACAATTAAAAAAAAGGGGCCTATAAAGATAATTGACATGGGGAGGAAGGAGCCAAATTTTATTTTCGTCTCAACAAACTTTGGAAATATACGAGTATCTTTTACAGACAGTATGTCCATAAACTATTTGCAAGGGGGAGGGGTTGTAAAATTATTGAAAGTTTTAACAACATTTCCAGAGAAGCGAAGGAAATTTCCCAAACATGAAGAAAAATGGAAGAAATTTCCTAAAAATGAAGGAAATTTAAGATTGCTTCTTGAAAATTGAACAAAATTGAACAAAAGTGTAGCAAGCTTCCCAGAAATTAAAGAAAATTTCACGAAAATGAGGCAAATTTTCCATAAAAGAAAGAAATTTTCTCAAAAAAAGGAAGAAAATTTAACGAAAATTTAACAAAAATGAAGGCAATTTGAGGAAAATTTCCAATAAAGGAAGGAAGTTCCCGAAAATGAAGGAAAATTGATAACAAAAAAATCAAAAATTTGCAATTTTCCCAAAAATAAATGCTAATTTTTCTAAAAAGGAAGGAAATTTCCCGATAATTGAAGAACAAACTTCCAAAAAATTGAAGAAAATTTCCATAAAATAAAGGAAAAGGAAATTTTCGAGTCTGTTACTCATTGCTGACTGTTGAGTTAATATATTCATTTCATAGGGATATTTTCAAGGGTAAAAAAACTCACCACTGAGGAGAGGGGTGGGGCAATCAAAAGGAATGGAGGGAGATTTGCCCCCAATCAGTATGTTAAAAGTGCTATGCTATACGTGTGGGAAACTTTTTTTGGCAAACACAAGCCACATGATACAACTTGTTCGATCAAGACTGATCGTTCTGTTCTCCGCGCTGCTCCATGTGCTTCAAACTTTTCAACGTGCGGCCAGCCTTTGATCGGATTTCAATCAAAGAGAAAAGATGCTGGTCATCAGTGCAGGGGCGACGAAGCCAGGGGACTGGGGTCTTCAACCCCCAATAATTTCATGTGAACATGTATTATCACGTTACCCGACCTAATTAGTCAAGATTGTTATCACATGTTACCTAACCTCATTAGACCCCAATATTTTGAACGTTTCGCCGCCCCTGCAGTTTGATAAGAAAAAAAGCGGCGTTATTGTGTCGAGCGATTGCTATTAACTTCTTCATATGCTTGTTACCAAGGTCCAAATTGAAAACAAAATAGAATACAAAATAACTTTTTCCGCCCGCCCCTCCTTTACAATTAACACATTTTGAATGCAATGATTTATAAGTATCCGTTTTCTGTGTTTGTGTCATTTATTATTGATTATTTACAGGTTAAATAATTGATTATTATAGAAAATGAGAAAAGAAACTCTTAAATCATGGTTAAAAACTGTGCGTTCAAAGACATTCGTCACTATGTCAAAACGAAAAAAAAGTGTTTTCCAGTCAACCCATTCGTCACGATGTCAAAACAGGGACAATTATTCAACCCCGATTCAAAGAAGTAGTAAAGGAGATATTTAAAAAGACCACGAAATTCAAATCTATGTACGCATATCTGTCTGTCATGCCCGTATTGCATGTATTGTGATTGTGGCAGCCTGCAGGAGCGTAACCTAAGGGGTGCACTCTCCCACCCCTAGAGTTTTTCCTAAGGGAAATTTGATATTAACGTTTTTCGTCAGGAAAAAACATGGTAGGCCTGTTGATGAGAAATTGTAGGAAAGTGAATATGGTTTAATCTTTCGCAAAAAGGCAAAATACTTTTGAAAATGTTTTAAAATATCATAGTTATCTGTTGATATTGTCACGGCCGTACGAGGCGAGAAGGGGCCAGACGAGGCGAGAAGGGGCCAGACGAGGCAAGAAGGGGCCGGGCGCGATTTTTTCCAAACAGGATAGCAATGGCACAAATTTTCTCTTGTCTGATTTGCTTAAATTCTGAACCCTAACCATAACATATCCCTAATTTAACTCAAATGCTCACTTGCTATCCTGATTGGGAAAAAATAGCAGGCCAGACACAGATCTTAGTCTGTTAGTCAGGCATGTGAAATGTTGGATGTAAGTTATGCAGGCGCGTATCCAGGAGTGCGCGCGGGGCACATACCCTTCCATGGTTGGCCATGCGGATCATAACATTTAAAACGTTACGCGTAGAATAAGATGTGTTACACGTTAATAAAACAACCAATCAGATTCCATTTTTGAACGTAGAAAAAGCTTCTTTCTTTACGCGTAGAATAAGATATGTTACTCTACGCGTAAAGAAAGAACCTTTTTTGACGTTCAAAAATGGAATCTGGTTGTTTTATAAACGTGTAACAAGTGTTATTCTACGCGTATAGGCATAGAAAGAACCCTTTTTTACGTTTGAAAATGGGAAAAATTCGTATTCTACGCGTAAGGTTTTAAACTTTATGACCCGCATGGCCAACCATACCCTCCGCACTTAGTCTCTTTTTATTCAAAGTTCCAATTCTAATTGAAATTATGGTTTGTATATATACAGATATAGGTCTACAGCCAGAGTATGATAAGAATAACGTCTTTCACGCACGCGAACTTGAAAACTTGGAGGGCACTGATTTTCTTGCGAATTACTGTCACTCGTTTGTTTTGCTCCCATCTTGTTTTCTTTAGTAATTATAATTTTGGGTATTTTGAACAAAACATACAGTTATTCTGTATCATTTTTTATTTCATATTTAACATCTATTTCAGGCCTATTTGTAAAGATTAACGAAAAGTTCTTTAAGTTAATTGAGAATGAAGAAAAAGTAATTTTAAAAGGTCAATTTTAGGAAGACTACATTGTTTTATGATCAGAAATTTCCACCTTGTATACCTGTTTATCAGCCCACTTATATCAGTTTTTGTATCACCTGATAACTTACTGCTTCGCGACAAAAATGCTTGCAACCACCTTTGCCAGCTGCCGCTGCTCTGGCTGTTCTTCCCCGGGAAATCCACCCAGCTTTAGTCTTCTCTTTCTCCCAAAGCCTTTTTCTAAGAAATTTGCAGGAAGGGAGGAGGGGGGTGGGGGGGAGGCGAAACGAAACATGCAGAAGGAATATATTTTCTCTACACAATTGATCAATTCTGTGTATTTTTTTTAATGTTGGTGTTTTATACATTTAAAAACACTTTTCAGCGGGAGGTGGATGGGGCAGTTGTACGTAAAATAATTGGAAATTTTGCCACATTTCCCAAAAATTTAAGAAAATTTCCCAAAATGAAGAAACTTCTAGAAAATTTAAGAAATTTCCCGAAAATGAAGGAAAGTGCAAAAAAATTGACAAATTCTCAAATATTGAAGAAACGCTCCCAAAAAATGATAGAAATTTCACGAAAATGACGGAAATTTTACGAAAATCGAAGCTTTTTTTACAAAAATACAGGAAATTTCACAAAAATTCAAGGAAAATTTTTAAAAATTGTAGACAATTTCTTAAGAATTGAAGGAAAGTTCCCAAAAATGAAGAAATTGCAAGAAAATTTAAGTAAATTTGACAAAAATGAAGAAATTTGACCAAAAAATGAAGTAAATTGTCCGAAAATTGAAACAACTTTTACGAAAATGAAGGAAATTTTCTGAAAACTGAAAAATTAAAAGAGATTTCCCGAAAATTGCGGAATTCCGAAAGAAAAGATCCCAATAATGGTGCCTGACTCTTAATTTATTACTTATTATCTAGGGACATTTTTCTGGGCAAAAAAAACTCATCAGTGGGGGTGGAAGGAAGAAAGGGGGTGGCAATCAAACGGAATGTAGGAGTGGCAAATTTCCCCAACTTCTTAGTATAATAAAAAAAAAGGCTATGTTTCTCCACCATTCTCCACGTTGTTTCTGGGCATGCCACTTTCTCTTTCCCTCCGGGGCCGAGGTCAATGCTATGTCGTAGTTATTTCCATGGTCTTGTCTAGGCACATGCTTCAGCCATTTCCATCTCCTACTCCTTATTTCATCGCTTATTACCTCCGCCAACGAAGTTGGACGGAGGTTATATTTTCGCCTCTGTAAATTTGTTTGTTTGTTTGTTTGTTTGTTTGTTTGTTTGTTTGTTTGTTTGTTTGTCATCAAATTATCTCAAGAAATGATAATTGGATTTGTATCAAATTTGGTGTGTGGTTTTGTTACTGCTTAAGGAAGAAGTGATAACAATTTGATATATATTTGAACAGAGAAAGGGTGCAAATGGAGGGGTGGGGACATTTTAAGGTGAGTTTGCCTGTCATCAAGATATCTTTATAACTGATGATTGGATTTTGATCAGATTTGGTGTGTGGTTTTGTGACTGTTTCTTGAAGAAGTAATTACAATTTGGGACTAATTGGATTAGGGAAAGGGCAAAAATTGAGGGGTGGGGATGTTTTAGGATGAGATCTGTCAAGACTAAGTTGCCAAGACTAAGTAAACTTTCCAATGGAATGTGCTGAACAATGACTTTGCGCTCTGAATAAAGTTCCAAACAATCAATTTTCTGGACTCTAAGGAGACTTACATCAAGTGTTCTCTGGAATCAATGAAAATGAAATAATTGGTTTCTGCCATAAATGAAAATGATGGAATGTGAATTCTGGCTGAAATTAGCTCAAACAATGATGCTTTACTTTAATAACAACGAAAACAATGGTAAAGCCTTGGAAGAAATCCAGTCAGAAGATAATCTTCAAGTTTTCAGATTGCAAATGATCATTACAGATCAAAATTTGTGGATGAATCTTGGTGGGCCTAGGATTTTGAGGTAGATTATATTGGATATTGGGGATCAAATGAACTCCAAAATTATTCTAGGCATGTTGGAATTGCAACGGAGCGGAGGTATGCGCTCTAGAGAGTGCTAATATTCTAGTTCGTTTGTATTTGCTCTGGTCATCAACTCTTCATTTGTCACTATTATATCAATTTTTGTATGCCTTCTGAATATTAATTTCTTGAACATTTATATACGAAGACTTAATTCAAATCATCAAATGAACAATTTCTCTGGAGATACCGAAATTCATATATAATTATCAGATTATTCAAATGAACCAAAGAAAATTACATCTTTGAAGCCCCCTAAATCTTGTGTACTTAAATGATCCTTTCGATGCTCTAAAATGATCCGAAAAATGCTGGTGGCCTTTTTTTTTTTTTTTTTTTTTTTTTTAAATTGCAGCCACGAAAGTTGAAAGATCGAAATAACATTTTTTTGAATAGAGAAATATCAGAAAAATTTGGTCCAAATCAAATAGCTATATCCTTATTAGCTTAAAATATATCAATACGCAAAAGCCCTGAATCTCCCTATAGATGGCGGCCCTCGGTTCAGAAGGATCATGAAAACGAGGTCCCCAGAAACGTTCATAGGAATTTTCAGGCTTAAAAGTAATACAGTATAAAAAGGAACGAAGCCAAAATGTATATCTTCATCGTTTGTATACAAGCTGGGCTCCAAATCAAAGTATGACTCGCATATACTCTGGTTTTGAAAATGTCATTGCTAATTATAAACGAAATACAAAACTGTATCAGCTATAAGTGTATAATCGGAACATACATCTATGATATATTATTGTTGATTGGACAGTTGGAACATGATTTGATATCCCATGCACTGACCTTCATTATGGGGAGGGGGCAGCCTTATATGGTACTTTGCCCCCAATATAATGTTTGGGGCTGATTTGTTTTAATGTCCCACAGGAACCTCAGACTTGTCAAGTTCTTATTTTAGTTATTAAGGCGATTATCTTTGGAAGGTAAGGCCATGCGAGCCCATTGAGATAGGAGAAAGGGGCGGCCCAACAAGATCAAAACACTTACAATGTTAAAATTGCTAACATAGAATATTCAGAATATGTTAAATTTGTACCGACTTAATATTATATGTACACTGTGGACATGTTGGAATACAGGAACACGAAAAGGAGTAAAAGGAATCTGACTCTTCAAAATATTCATTCTTGCGGAGTCAAAATGGTAGTTGGCTCCCATGAATTATTAGAGCCAAATTATTGGCCACTGGTTCCTACGCCACTCGTATATAGCAGTTTCTTACTTTAATCTGCATGTGGATGCATCACTGTTAAATATGCGCAAAAAATGATAAGCGTCACCGTGTCACGACGCTTAATCGTTCATTTACATAAAACATATAAATAATACTAACACTAAAGCGAAATGCAGCCAAAGCAAATTATGGGTCAAAAACTCAAATTATGCGCCTCTGGCCCCTCGGGTCCAGCGACGCACCGGCCCAGGATCGGTAGACCATTGAACCAGTCCGCACCTGCGACCCGCCCCTGCACATGTATATCGTTTATATATAATTTGAGTTAGGCAACTGCAACTTTTCGTAGGGAATTGCACATTAAGCAAAATAAAAAATCGTGAAATCACAAATATTAATACTACAACATCGTTGCCGCATCGAGTGTGAAGTTTTCCAGTTGCGAATTCCCGGAAGCTCTGCAGAATAACACAATTTTGGCCACGAAATAGGCCTAGGTCCTAAAAAAAGTACCAAATCATGTAACTGGTAAAGTACAAGTCAATTAAATTGCACATTATACAAAATTGAAAATCGTGAAATCTAAATTATAGAAATGCATCAATGCCAACGTTCTGTCTGTCTGTTGAAGAAGAAGAAAAATGCTTAAAGGCCATTTATTGTGTTAACGTGTGGATCAATTAAATTACATTCCAACGATTCTGACTAGCTGAAATATTTACAAAATTACTAATAGGCCAAGTACCACCGCGGACTTACAGGCAAGCAATTTTCTTGAGGCGAGGGATCGTCAGGTAGCTGAGTGATTAAACAGTTAAAGCTCCGGCGGCTGTGCACCCCTGTGTCTTCATATGTTCGCGGGTTCGATACCCGCCTGGCGTCGTGGGTTTTTCTCCGGGTACCCCGGCTTTCCTCCCACTTGGCATTGGCTTGCTTAACCAGAACCAAGTTTGTGGCTCCGATTAAGTATTTCTTAGCTGTTGTAGTGCATGCAGGTTAATGTTGTAGTGCATGCAGGTTAATCTTATTTTCATGATTTATTTAAGGGCGAATTGTAATAAAAGTGGGGGATCCTTTAACTCCCTCACTAATGTCAACACTGGTCTCGACCCATTTGAATTTTACGACCATAGTGTTTCATGATCCCCCTCCCCCTCCTCATATAAAAGACTTTGGCCCTAATTTGAGCCCTAGTTGTGGGACTGGAACTTGATAAGTGCTGATATATGTGTTTTAATCTGACAAGTTTTTGCATTCAGTTTTAAAATGTAGATATCAGGTATTTTACATCCAGTCTTCATTTAAGGTTATCATTTAGAGATAATGCACCTGTGTAGAACTGATGGATGAGGACCCGCCGGGAATTGAACCCGGAGAGTCATCTAACTTGGCAATGTCATGATATGACCATTAGGCCAAAGTATTTGTTTCTTTTAAGCTTTTAGATCATTATACCAGGAAGTTGCTATACAAAGTTACTAATGATGACCAACCCGTGAAAATCCTTTCCAATTGTTGTGATTTTTCAGCATTGAGAAAGAATGCGCTTTAAATGCAATTCAAAGGTGGGAGTCTTGCCACGGTCTATTAATTCATCTAGTCTTTGTCCTATAATGCTATATTACAGACAAACAAGGGAACTTAGGTTTGTGAAAGGGTAGTCATTCGCAAACTTACAAAAGAGTTTGATTTAATAGAAATTTACCTGTTGTGGGTGAAGTCAAAATATATAATTTTAATTTTAATTAATTAATTATGACATTTTAACAACATAGGCCTGTGCACACTATCTAACGACAAAAGCATACCACATAAGAGCAAAAGTAGTATGCACTTGTAAAGATTTGAAAAGTTCAAGATTTTTGCACTATTTAATATGTATGATATCATACATGTTATCGACACCACAAACAACAGGGACCATCTTTGAGTCATGATTAAGCAATGTGCCAAATTTGACATGCAATTGACGTAGTATGGTTCACAAGATACCATGTTTACAAGCTGTTTTCAGTAAAACCACATTGTGGCACATTTTAACACTTTTATAGGACGGGCATCTACACCAACCCAAACACTTTCTTTATGCCAATGACGATGCAAAACAGATATACGGTTATCAAAATATGAGCATATGAAGATTTTCATATTTTACAATGCCCACTCATTAATATGCACGATATCGATACTAAAAAGAAAAACAATCTATGGATCATGATGCACCCATATACCAAATATGACATGGTATTGATGTACTGTCCAGGAGACATCGTGTTTGCAAGCAAAGCGTCACAGACATACACACATCACACACATACATACAATTTTGTAGACGACTTGTATAGGCAGATAGGTTCCTACCAAAAATCGGTCGCACCGACATAGTCGGGTGCACTCGACGTGAAGCACCTCGGGTGGACCACGTAACTATAGCATCCTTTCCTTTCCTTGAGAAGAGATTCCTTCTGTAATAAACAGATAACAGAGGTTCAGTTATGAAGAGAAGAATTAATGAGATATAATATGAGTTTCTGAACAGAGATATGGGAGGCAAGTGGCAAACTGCTCCTCCCACCTTGCAACTTGAAGATTTTTCCTGCCTTGCAGTTACATTATATATACTGTACATGTTCTAATTCTCAATCAGTCGATGTAAAATTCGACACTGATCTGTAGATACTGCCTTTTACATACTTACTATTTAATAACACTATTCAGTCATTCGTGATATTATTCACTCATTAAATAATTCATGACTTTTTTTTGTTCTGCCTATGAAATCTCAAATTCGAGTTCACGAATTTGTGATATTATGATATATCTTATTCATGAACTAACATTCCAAACTAAATAATGATGTCATGGATTGAATTATTGAATTACATTCTCGATTATTTAAACTGTTTTTTGGTGACCATGCGAAGCATAATGCGAATCTATGTAATGGCGATTTTGTCCGTCCGACTGTCCAGTTTTTCCTGAGATTTTCTCAGAAGTGTTAAAGTTTTTTGGGAATTCCTCAGAAAATGTGAAAGTTTCTTCAGCGTACGTAGAAAAAGTTAAAAGTTTCTTCAAAAATCCTTTAAATTCTTCAAAATTTTGGTCATATTTGGTTGTATCAGGCATGATGATTACACCCTGCCTTTATTATTGTGGTCATTTGCATAAAGTTGCTACAGTATATGAACTGACCAGACTTTTTTATTTTATTTAGTTTGCTTAGGTAGGGAGAATAACAGGATGTGACTGCATATGGACATAGGGAGGGATGCCTTAGGGGGCATAGATGGGGGACACGCGGGACATATGATATAATATATACCATGTGTATACACCAAGGGCTATATCAGGCATAATTATTTGACTACGCCTTTTTTATTTTTTTACTTAACAACTTATTTGCATATAATTTATTATATGAACTGACAATTTCATACATAGTATGCTCAATCAGGGACTGTGATAGCTAGGATGAGACTTCTTATGGAGCCTATGGGACGTCATGTGGGACATGGGTTGTGATGCCATGTGGGACATGGGGTGGGATGCCATGTGGGACATGGGGTGGGATGCCATGTGGAACAGGGTGGAATGCCATGTAGGATATATGGTGGAATGCCATGCAGGATATAGGGTGGAATGTCATGGGATGGAATGTCATGTGGGACATAGGATGTCATGTGGGACATGGGGTCCCACCCCAATCTCAACAAGTCATTTGCATATAAGTTATTATATGGACTGACACATTCATACATAGTATGCTCAATCAGGGACTGTGGTAGCTAGGATGAGACTGCTTATGGAGCCTATGTGATGTCATGTGGGACATGGGATGGGATGCCATGTGGGACATGGGGTGGGATGCCATGTGGAACAGGGTGGAATGCCATGTGGGACATGGTGGGATTCCACGAGTAACACAGAGTGTGACATAGGTTGGGATGCCATGTGTGACATAGGGTAGGATGCCATGTGTGACATAGGGTAGGAGGTTATGTGGGACATAGGATAGGAGGCCATAGGGACATGTGATGTGATACCATGTGGGACATAAAGTAGGATGTCATTGGGACATTGGGAGGGATACCATGTGGAACATATGGAGGGACATAAGGTGGGATGCCATGCGGGACATCAGGTGGGAAGCCACTGATGCGGGACACATGGAGGGGTGCCATGTGTGACATAGGGAAGGATGTCATGTGGTACATATGGTTGGATTATTGTGGGACATACATGTAGGATGGGATCCATGTGAGACATAGGGTGGAATGCCATGTGGGACATATGGTGGAATGTCATGTGGGACATATGGTGGAATGCCATGTGAGACACTGTATGGTGGAATGTCATTAGGGAGATATGGTGGAATATCATGTGGGACAAGGCATGGGATGTCATGTGAGACATGAGGTGGGATCTCATTTGGGACATGGGATGTGATCCATGTGGGACATAGGGTGGAATGCCATGTGGGACATATGATGGAATTCCACGTGGGACAAGGGATGGGAAGGGATGTCATGTGGAACATGAGGTGGGATGCCATGTGGGAGATATGGTGGAATGCCATTTGGGACAAGGGATGGGATGGGATGTCATGTGGGACATTGGGTGGGATGCCTAAGACATGGGATGGGATCCCATGTGGGACATGGGATGGGATGGGATCCCATGTGGGACATGGGATGGGGTGGGATCCCATGTGTGACATGGGGTGGGATCCCATGTGGGACATGGGATGGCATGTGGGACTTAGTGTGAGATGCCATTTTTATAATTGGCCGGGTCATATGATATGTGTGTCAATTTGCATGAGCATGCGAACCATGACGGTATTTACCGTTCTAGTTTTATTTAGTATGCTCAGTCAGGGAGTGTGACAGGATGTGACTGCATATGGACATAGGGAGGGGTGCCATGTGGAATATTGATGGGGCCATGCGGAACATATGATATAATATGTACCATGTGGTATACACCAAGCGCCATATCAGGCATATTTATTTAACTCCGCCTTTTTTCTTATTCAACAGTCATTTGCATATAAGTACAGACACTTCCATACATAGTATGCTCAATCATGAACTGTGATAGCTAGAATGAGACTTCTTAGACTTCTTATGGAGCCAGTGGGGTGTTATGTGGGACATGGGATGGGATGCATGTGGGGCATGGGTTGGGATGTCATGTGGAACAGGGTGGAATGCCATGTAGGATATATGGTGGAATGCCATGCAGAATATAGGGTGGAATGCCATGCAAGATATATGGTGGAATGCCATGCGGGACATAGGGTGGAATGCTATGGGATGGGATGTCATGTAGGACATGGTATGGTATGGGATGTCATGTGGGACATGGGGTGGGATGCCATGTGGGAAATGGGGTGGAATGCCACGAGAAACACAGAGTGTGACATAGGTTGGGATGTCATGTGTGACATAGGGTAGGAGGCTATGTGGGACATAGGGTAGGATACCATGGGGACATAATTGTGATGCCATGTGGGACATACAGTAGGATGCCATTGGGACATTGGGAGGAATACCATGTGGAACATATAGTGGGATCTAATGTGGGACATAAGGTGGGACATCAGGTTGGAAGCCACTGATGCGGGACATACGGTGGGATGCCATGGGGAACATAGGGAGAGATGTTATGTGGGACACAGGGAGGGATGCCATGTGGTACATAGGGAGGGATGCCATGTGGTACATATGGTTGGATTAATGTGGGACATAGATGTAGGATGGGATCCATGTGGAACATATGGTGGGATGCCATATAGGTCATAGGGTGGGATGCCATATGGGACATATGGTGGAATGCCATGTGGAACATTTGGTGGAATGCCATATGAGACATACTGTATGGTGGAATGCCATGTGGGACAAGACATGGGATAGGATGTTATGTGGGACATGGGGTGGGATGTCATGTGGGACATGGGGTGGGATGTCATTTGACACATTGGATGGGATCCATGTGGGACGTAGGGTGGGATGCCATGTGAGTCATAGGATGGGATGCCATGTGGGACATATGGTGGAAAGCCATGTGGGACAAGGGATGGGATGGGATGCATGTGGGACATGGGGTGGGATGCCATGTGGGAGTAATGGTTGAATGCCATGTGGGACAAGGGATAGGATGAGATGTCATGTGGGATATGGGGTGGAATGTCATGTGTGATATGGGGTGGAACGCCAAATGGGACATGGGATGTCATGTGGTACTTAGTGTGAGATTCCATTTTTATAATTGGCCGGATCATATGATATGGGTGTCAATTTGTATGGGCATGCGAACCATGACGGTATTTATCGTTCTAGTTTATCATTAATTTTGTAAAGTGATGGCAAGAATGGAATTAATCTATATAAACCTTTATTGTTATTGTAAATGGACTGAACTATTTTGTGATATCACGGATTGAATAAAAGATATGGATTTAATTTGTGATTATACGAATGCTATATCTGTAATTTTAGTACATATCAATATTCACATTGATGTCATAACTAATCAGCTAATGCAGTTCGCGAGATCATTAATTTAGGCCGTGATTTGGTCACAGTAATATTATGTAAGCCTCGGACATAGTGATATTTCATTGTCCTAATACTTTCTTCTTTTTTCCATCATTTATTGATGGAGAATAAGTAGCTCAGTTGGCAAAGCGCACGGCTGAGATGCTGGAGGTCCCAGGTTCTCGGTCAGGTCTAACTCGATTTTTCCACAGCTATGCAGAAAGATACGCCGAACATCAAAGCAGAAGCATTTCATCTGCAGCTCCTGCTCCTCATTCAGCTCTTGGGAAAAGTGACAATGGTTGAATGGCCCACACCGTTCTTCGGAGGGGACGTTAAGCTGTCGGTCCCGATGGCAGGAGAGTCACACCTGCCTGGTTCTCTGAACACTATTCGAGAAGAAAAGCGTGAAAACAAGGTGTACATTCCCTTTCCCTTTCAAGTACTAAGTTCACGCGCGCCTATAGGCAACCGGAGAACTAGTATGTTAGTAGTAGAGCGCATTTTAGTAGTTCTTATAAACTAGAAAATGCGCCATATCAATTCCATATATCATATCATATTGTCATTCTTTTCATTATTTACAAAGTAAATGTATATTTGTTCACAAATCAAAATATAAATTGATCATTACTCAATGCATAACATGCAGGGATAGATGCATGTACATATTTAATCAACACAAATGGAAGTAAAGGTAGTGCTGGACATTCTTTCCAACTCAACAAATTATAAATCACTTTATAACAATGAATATTCAGTTTCGTAGAATAACATTGAAAGGGGAAAATACATGGTATAGATACGATGGCAATAATATGCAATAAAATGATACTAATTTGAAGATGGAAAGTTAAAAATCTCTTTAAAACCTTGAAAGCCATCAGGGTAACGTTTACTAACATACTCTTCCACCTTGAGGATAGAGTTGAACTTATGATAAAAGGACATGGCATCAGGTTTCGAATGGCTCATTTTACATGAACAAGTATAGTAGTTTGCATGGAGCAGACAAAAGTTGATTGGGTGGTATATCTTATGCATGTAACAAAAGAAAACAATCAGTTGGCTTATATCTACATGATTTAAATTTAAATTTGGCTTAATACAAAAATTCATGGACGTGTTTTAAAAGGATTGAGTATGTGGATATGACCAAAATAAATGTTCCAAAGATTTATCCTCCACATCCATAACAAGACGTACAAAGTGGGGAGTCACACAAGTCAATTTTAAACAAAAAAGTATTTATACCTATGATTTGATGCAAACATCGAAATTGAAAATAATGAATCTTAGAATGTCTTACAGAAATAAACGGTAGTTTAACAATGATCTTCCAATCAACTGGGCAATCAATGTACTGTACTGCTCCCATTTCGCAACTGCTGTTGGAATTGATACATTTGTACTCATTAATGACTAATAAACATGTTTAGTATTATACAAAGAAGCTGAAAATCTAAGTAAACGCTGAGTGTTGTCATTACACATATAAACTGGGTGAAGATTATTTTTCCAAACGGTCTGACGGTTGGGATAGCATTTATACAGTTATAATACCAAAGAAAACTGTAAACAGAAAGTTCCGTAATTTATGAATGTTAATAAAAGATCTATAATCGTGAGGACAATTTGCATCATCCAGGAAGTCTTTTACAAAAAAAAACATTTGCATTTAGCATGAGCTTACTAAAGAATAACTCTTATCGCTTTTACTGTAAGAATTATTTAGGACACACTGAGTAACATAATTATCATTACATGGATAATGAAATGAATAATCAGACCATGCTTGACAACATACAGACATAAGGAATAAAAAGATTTGAAATATCTAGATCATGCTTAGAAAAATCACAGCTGAAAAGAAATTTGGAATCATATTTTTTGAATACATAATCCAAAAGCAATTTCCATGATCTATAATCGTCATCTAAATACATCTTCACCCACTTACATTTTAAACTTTGGCCAAAACTAAATAAATCAATCATACCAAGGCCTCCATCATATTTGTTATTGCACAAAACAGTTCTTTTAATCTTATCTGGCTTTTTGTTCTAAATTAAAGCAAAAAGATGGAATTGAAATTATGTTATAAGTCGCTGGGAGGGTTGGGAAGAACAGTGTAAACCAATTGAGAAATAGCATATAGGCCTACCTGCTTACGTTTCGCATTATGCAAAGAATGTTGATGTAACCGTAAGGATATATTGTACAGGCAGAGAAGTCATATCTTTATTCATGAGATTAGAGAAGACTGAAGCGAAACCCAACAAGAATGAAAGTGATATGTTAAATCCCCTCTCCACGCAACCACACACCCACACACACACAGATCATGGATCATTATCGTATTCACCATTAATGACTTTATCTTTCATATGAGTTGAGCTATAAAGCCTACAAATACAACATTAAAACCAGTTTTAGCATCTGCGACCTTCCCTTTGCTCTAGACATATATTTAAGTTAATGAAAGGCAATAATATGACGTGGATGGAGTAAAAGATTCAAAGGAATGAATTATTCTAGCGTAGATATGACCCAACGGACGTGCACTAGGATGTCATGCACCGGTCATTTCTATGAGATAAGATATGATCTGCTTCCAAGTAGATGATTCGTGTCTTTAAAGGGACAATACTAGTAGCCTATCAATATCACAATTCAAAAGTATCATTATATATACATTTATTTGTAGTAACTTTGCAACACGCTCATACTGACAGGTCGTCATCTCTCATGGGGCAGAAGGGAAACAGAAACCCTCAACATTTCCCGATTTCAAATTGCACTTGTCAATTCATCAAACGTTGCTGCTCATTGCAGATCAGCCTTCTGAGCAATATGGTAGTTTTACTATTTTTTTCTCATCACTCACATTTACATATATGTAGGGATGAGATATTGTAGTCACTTTGCTGTATAGGCAAATAACTGCCTATACCTCCTATGCTACATGGCCACCCTTGATATTAGGTGGCTGGTGGGCCCACTAGGGGGTCTCATATGATGACCTCATATTAGAGCTTAGGGGTCATAAGGTTTTGGAACGGGACAAAATTTGGTGATTTTTGCGTATGTCCGTGTGTGTGTGTGTGTGTGTATGTGTGTGTGTGTGTGCGTGCGTGCGTGCGTATGCAACAATTAATTTTGTGTCGCTTATATTCAAAAATTGTAATACACACATAAACCAAAATAAATTGATGAACGGGTACCTCTGGCCCAGAACTTTTTTCTCCATGGTTTGGGGTACAAAAGTCAAAGGTAAAAGGTTACAGGTAAAATTAAACAAGTTTTTGGTGATGGCTGTATCTTTTGACGAAACTACTTGGTATCTTTACAAATTGCATAGGTTTAACATTCTAACAAAAAAATAAAATAATTGGAGGTCAAAAGGTCAAAAGTAATGGGTTAAAGGTCAAATAAGTGCTTTTTATGCAAAATTGTGCGCCATTTTAAGCTCAAAAAGTACAAGACCTATACCAATCCCATGTTGTACCATGATACCTTGGTACATTAATTTGTGTCCCGTAGACTCTGGGGTCAAAAGGTCCAAGAGCTATTAACCACTGTTCACCTTTTCCCCCTATAGTTATGGAATGGTAAGTGTGACATCAGCATGAATGGTATCGTACAGTAGGGTACGATAAATGTTAAACATTTTAGAAGTTGTTTTAGTGATTAGGGTCAGAGGTCAGAGATCAAATATGTGATTTTAGGGGGTAATTATGTACTAATTAGTACATTTTTGTGCCACTTTAAATTCCGAAAGTGCAAGACCAATTCCAATCCTATGTTTGTATCATGATACTGTTAGTACATAAACTTGTGTCCCGTAAATTCTGGGGTCAAAAGTTCGAAGGTCACAGAGTAGTGACCCCTTTTGGGCATTTCTCCCCATAGTTTTGGAATGGTAAGAGTGATCTGAGCGTGGATGGTGTCATATACACTATACAAAACGAATGGTCAAATTTGGACCATGACATGGTCAGATCTGCACCGAGCCAACTTTGGTCAAAATTAAAGAACAAATTTGACCACAATATGTTCAAATTTGTCCATAATTACTATATTATGGTCAAATTTGACCATGGTCGTGTAATTTTGACCAAAGTTGGTTCGGTGCAGAGTTGACCGTGTTATGGTCAAATTTGACCATTCCTCTTTTAGAGTGAAGTGGGGTAAGATAAATGCCAAAGTTTTCACATGTTGTTTTGATGGTTAGGGTCAAAGGTCAAATATGCGATTTTTAGGGGGTAATTATGTGGTAATTTGTACAATTTAGTACCACTTTAAACTCCAAGAGGGCAAGATCTGTACCAGCTTTATGTTGTACCATGATACCTTGGTACATGGACTTGTGTCCTGTAAGTTTCGGGTCAAGTGGTCAAATGCCACAAAACTATTGACCACTTTAAGTCATTTTCCCCCATATTTTTGGAATGGTAATTAATAGAATTTTTCAACTTCAAAAGAGGCAAGACCTATACCAACTTGATGTTGTACCATGATACCTAGCTATTAACTTGTGTCTCGTAGACTCTGCATGGGTCATAAGTTCAACAGTCACAGAGCTATAGTGACCCTGTTAGCTATTTCCCCCACAATGCTGTATGCTTAAGGTGATGAGGTCGGCAACTCCATGGATTGCTTTCTAGTTCAATTTTTCAATTACCCGATAATTTGCATCCTAACCACGAAGAAAGCATGCAACCGAGAAGGCAAAATCCCCTCAAGAGGCAGGTTTTGCCCTATCCCGCTTTCTACAGTCCTACGTCTATGTTCTCATCCATTATGAATATATATATATATATATATATATATATATATATATATATATATATATATATATATATATATATATATATATATATATATATATATATATATATATATATATATATATATATATATATATATATATATATATATATATATATATATATATATATATATATATATATATATATATATATATATATATATATATATATATATATATATATATATATATATATATATATATATATATATATATATATATATATATATATATATATATATATATATATATATATATATATATATATATATATATATATATATATATATATATATATATATATATATATATATATATATATATATATATATATATATATATATATATATATATATATATATATATATATATATATATATATATATATATATATATATATATATATATATATATATGTATGTGTGTGTGTGTGTGTGTCCCATATAAAGATATGGAAAGTAGAACGAAGAGTGGAATAGCATGATGGGGCATATTAAAGTGGAGTGTCATATGGGGCACGGCGTTGGACGGCATATGGGACGTAGGGTTGGATGGCATGTGAGGTCGGATGGAACATTGAGATAGATGGTGTGGTAGTATATAAAAAATAGTCATGTGGGCATAGGCGTTGTCGTGTAGGAAGAAGTGTGTGTGGTAAATGTGGCCTGGATACGATGGCGTATGGGACATAGGTGGTGCGATATGTACATGGATGAGATGTCGTATGTGATAAATAAGGTGAAAGGGCTTTTAAGACATAGGTTGGGATGGCACTATGGTATATAAGGTAGAATATAATGTGGGCCAGGGTGGGGTGGTGTGACATAACAGGGCGTAGCGTGAGGAAAAAATGGGGCCGTGTGATATCGTGTTGAACGCAATGTGGGATGGCATGTGGGACATGGTTTGGATATGGGACAAGGTTGGATCGGTGTGGGACGTAGGATCGCATGTGGATCGGCGGCGGTTAAGTTTGACATTGGGGTAGGAAGTGGGTGTTATGTTGGACATAGTAGGGTGTTGTGTTGGACATAGGGTGGAATGGTATATAGGACATAAGCTGGCACATCATATTGAAAGGAAGATGGGATGTCATGGCTTGTTTCTATTGAGCTTGTTATACATTTGTCAATTATCAGTTTGATTTTTCTGAAAATCTTACCGGTATTCAACATTCTCTGCTGGAGAAGGGGAACTAATCCGTAGGTTCACGCTGTCGTTGCCATTGATCTGTAAGTGTGCGATAGAGTAACTAAATTGGTAAAACAATTAAGTTCGATGGTGGCGTATTCTGCTTGCTGAAATATTATCTTACGAGAACTTGATCAAAGCTTCTTCGAAAATTGGGTGACTACACTTGGCATCCTCCCCTAAACTTGCTCCTGCCGGGATCTGAGAAGCTGAGACTACATGAGAGACATTCTGTGAATCGGCTGAAGACATGAAGGACTGTAGGGAAATTTAATGATTGGGTCCCTGGTTTTATTATTCATTCAATTAGGCCTGTGACATAAGGAAACCTCGTCGAACCTTTGATAACTGCATCAAGAGAATATACTTTTCAATAAAAGGGAACGGAAGTAAAAGTAACTGACAAGAGTAAATTTAATGTTTAGAGTTACTCTTATTCGCGTGTTTGAGCGACTTCAAAGGTATTTGCAACCACAATTTTAAAGACCCACGTCCATTCAGTTAATGATTTCGCGACAAATCAGTGCTGTGACTAAAATGAACCCACTGACCATTGTTTGTTGCCTAAAGGTTCCATATTGATTTAGCGCTTTAATTTGAGGTATCAAGTAAATAAGAAGTTTGGCAATTGCCCACCCTGTTCTAACGGATTACTATACCTGTACTGTAATCATAGTGGACTAAACAAGACATGAATAAGAAAAGGGAACTCCAAGATTTCAAGATGTTTGTGATCCTAAAATAAAGTCAACGTCTTAAGCGCTAACGTCCACAGGGAAGGCTCCAATTATTGGATCAGCGTTTAAAAAAGACCCATTCACAACTCCTGGAAACTTTGTCATTGGTTGAAGTGATCTGTAAATATTCCACTAATACCACTTATTTTTGTGGTCAAGTCATGATATGACTCTTATAACTCTTACGACGCTTGATAGAAAAGTTAACGACTTGAAATGGGTTGATCGGGAAATATTTTATCTTGGGCTTTGTGGCAACTTTAATCTGTTTTGCATTAGCCCAGTCTATTATTCTTTCTTATAATTGAAAACTTGCAAAGAAATAATTAACCCAGACTCATAGCTTCACACACTGACACACAAGAAGTGAAATTCAGAACGCTGGGAATCATGTCATTGAACTATATGTTGACCTCGACGTCCCAATGTCAGTTACGTTGTAAGCTTGTGAGCGTAATTTTCAACAGTTCTACATACATCAATTTGTGATGGACGGACTAACGGTCAGCTAAAAATCTTTTAAGTAGGAGCAAAGAGCTTCAACACAGAAGCTCTTTGGTAGGAGTTTGTATATCACAGTCACCAGGTCATTGAAAATGATTAGAAAGTCCATTCGTGCATGATTGACACTTTTGGAGCATAAACAGAAAAATCCATAAAGAATGGCTCAAGAAGTTACGTTGAATGAAGCACATCTAATCTTCTTTTGTTAACCGTTAAATGATAAAACAACGGAAAAACTTAGTTTATTCTGAATCTTTGAACAACTGTAACTTGGTGAGTTTGATATTATTCAGATATTTTGATCGTTACAAGGTTTAGTACTTAGTTTCATCGTTTCTTAGTATTAATAGAACAGTTCACAACTGTTTAGCGCTTATGTGCTCCTAATTTCTAACCGTCTATAATTAGGCCTAATTTGAATTGACGTGCTTTCTGCAAAATCAATAATGCGGGTATATGCATTAATTAACCTGCGATTTGAAATCGTTAGTAAACTCCCTTGAGCCAGTATTGCAAACTCAATTTCTGCGGTCGAATAGTAATTTTTTATTGGTCAGTTGGTCTGAAGGAAGTCGATTTCAATAGGGACGTGTGATTATATTGACATGACGGTCAATATGCAGTGTCCGTTAAGTTGGCAAATCAGCGCTTACGCTTTTGGCAGTTTAGCCAATATTGTAGTCGTACACTGTAAATGCACTGTTTAAATGAAGTGCTGATTAAAAGTGGTTGTGTAGTACGTATTTTAATCAGTACTGTAAATATTATTAGTTATTCAAAAATGGGTTGTGGAAAATGTAATTGTTCATTGTAAATCAAGAATGAATATAAATTGCCGCCAATTCGTTACTTTAAACAACTGTTGTGTAAACAACAACAAAACGAACACGTAATTTAAAAGACCCAATCAACAATCAGTTAAGTTTAGGTGATCATGCATTATTTGCGCGTTACATACAGACCTATGCCCGGTACTTTAAAGCTGACTTGCGAAATGGATAATAGACTACGGGGGTGGGGTCTGGATCAGCAGTTCACTAACAACAATTTCAAGTGTAAGTGGACAATATTTTAATCGCTTCGGTTATTAAATATGACTTTTATAGTAAACTGGATATGATTTCAGTCACCCGCGAGGTTAAAACGAACCTGGAATATTAACAAATCTGACTAGGGCCTATAGGCCTATGTGCATACTATAACCCTATACAGTTATATACCTAACGTTACATGCATCTGTGAGTGCAATGCAGACGCTACTTGGTTCGATCATGGACATGTAGGATGATGCTAATAATGGGGTGACTGAAATCACATCCAGTTTATTATAAAAGTCATATTTAACAACCGAAGCGATTAAATTATTGTCCATTTACCCTTGAAATTGTTAATGAACTGCCGATCCAGAATTTTTAAGCATGTTGTCCCTCTTATTGCTTAGCCGCATCCCTTTCTAGATCCCATTAAATCCCCCCCCTCCCCCACCAGCCCACCATAAAGAATAATGGGCCCCCACTAAGTGTGAACAAATGTTTGCACAACTGGGTTGGTTAAACAACAAAAGTGAACACATGTTGTGTAAATGTTTTTTACAATTGGGTTGGTTAAATTGATTTTTAAATAGCTATTGTGTATAAAAAGTACACAACTGTTGTTTAGAAACTTACACAACACCGGCTGTGTACTCTTTTACACAACAGTTGTGTAAACATTTTACACAAGTTGTTAAAAATTTTACACAACTGAAATAACAGTGTATGGGCTCACGCGTTACTATTCAAACACCTTCATTCTTTCCTCCGTGAATACACTGTAATGATTCATTAACCGATTGATTTCTTTTCTGGATGGCATCTACCTGAACAGGACAAGAAATTAAATAATCGTGTTCTGCCCGGGCCATACTACTCCATCAGTCCATGTGCATGCGAGGTATGAACTATATAATTATGTATTAATCTGTATACTATGTCTAAGAAGCAATTGAACGATTATAAATGATGATTCTTTCCAGGGCGAAACTTATATAAGAAAAGACAAAAAAAAGGAAAGGTTATCCCACAGAAAGTGGACTGGCTTGTGGGGCAACTTTTCTATCAAAAGATACATAAGACAAGTTAGTCAAAAAAGATACTCCAGAAGCTTAAATCTACCAGAATATCAGACAGTCAGAATACTTGCTTTTAATTTATATTTGGTCTGGTTCCAATCGTGTGACGACTTTTAGCAGTTTAGGGTACTAGACTGTGGGACAATGCTCAAAATTCCCTTCCAATCTGGAGGTTCGTAGTCTACCTCTTGGGGCAACACAAAAATACATCAATTTGTGGGAAATAACTTGCTTATTGCTAAACTAAAAAGTTACACTGAAATTTCTTGCACGCTAAGGAGTAATTAGCCAAAAATGTTCATTTGATGTGAAGGGCACCCTCTACTTAAAAAAACTGTTTTGTTTTTTTGCCATTTAGATGCCCAAGACTGCTGCGAATTTACTGATTTTGTGACTTAAGCCACAGTTCAAAGTGAAGGCACTAATTAAAATGCAATTTTGGAGTAATTCTTCTTTTAAATTACACAATGTAAAAACATATGCTTTATAGCTCTGCAGGAAACAAAAATTCAACAAAGAATGGCCCGATTCCGAGACACCGCAACATCAAATAACTGATGAAACGATACAGCTTGAAAACTTCTACATGTTTCGTCATGATTGACAATTTTCCGCAAACGGTGGAGGATTAATAACTTATATTTCTGAAGGCTGGTCTAAAAACCGCCCAAAGGTATGTGCCACTCTTTCTACGCTGGACATTGAGTTACTTGCAGTCAGGGTACGTGCTCCACGTTTTCTACCCAGTAAAATGTCCAATATTACAATAATTATTATATACACAAGGCCTTTGTCTAAATTCGGAGAAGCAGATTAAGCTCTTACGTAATGTTTTAACTAGTATTCAAAGAAAAGAAAAAAACTCATATAATCATATCTGGTGACTTTAACAGAGATATAGATCCCTTTCTTGAAGTGATGGAGTTCCACAATATTGTTGATTTTATAACCTACCCACAATCTGGCAGCAAGTTAGACTGTGTTTTTGTCCAAGATGACTGCTATGAGGCGAGACAATCAACGCCGGTAGCCACGTCCGATCACTTCAGTATCACAATCCTATCCAAATTCACGGAAAAGTACAGGAAAAGTGAAATAAAAAAGAAGAAGTTGGAAAGAAATCTGTCGAAAGAAAATATCAGCGCTCTACAAGACATAATAGGGAACACTGACTGGGGCATGTTTATGAATAGCTCAGATAGCCTCGATGAACTTACTGGTGTGATTTCAGAATACATAAAAATTGTTAGTGATCAATGTGTTCCGACTATGGAAATTCAGATATCTGAGATGATGACCAGGCTCCCAGCAGACAGTATGATAAAGAGTTTAGAGATGGAAAAGAAAAGGCAATCGAAACTGATGATAGAGCTAAGAGGAACAGGATGCAGCAGGAAATTAGCAAACTTGTTCACAAAAATAGAACAGATCTTTTCAAGGTAGTAAGTATAAACTCTAAATGTCTCTGGGATTTGGTAAAAACTGTAAGAGAAAATGATAACCCCAAGATCTTGGTTTCGAAGTGACTTGGGCGAGGATCTTAGTTGACATTTTGGCAGGTTTAATTCTGCAGCCGATATGGACATTGATCTCCACTTACCGAATCTCGTGGGGCACCACCTGTTTTGGCCGAAAATGATGTCATAAGGCAATTTCAGTTGTCTCATCTGGTTGTGAATGTATTCCCTGGTGGGTGTATAGGTTTTGTCCTATGGAAATGGCGGGCATCTCTTACCCATATTCATAATGAAAGCATTGCTGTGCACCGCGTTCCTTTGCTGTGAAAAAATGCCATTACGTCACTAATACCAAAAGTAAAGTCACCATCAACTGTAAATGATTTTAGGCCGATAGATCTTAGCAGTATTAGTTTCGACTATATGCAAAAAATCTTACTTCCTTGTCTAATGAACTCAATTTGGTGACCAGTTACAGTTTGCATACAAGAAGGGCGTTTCATGTACAGATGCTATGCTAACCCTAGTCCATGACATAGTATCTACCTTAAACGTAGAAGAAACAAGCATCTCAAAAGTTATTTTTCTGGATTTTTCCAGTGCATTTAAGACTGTGCTCCTTAACCAGCTAATCAGTGATTACGAAAATTTGTCGAAGGTCCATGGGTCATGTACTGGCTAGCTGATTTCTGGAAAGGTTGTTCCCGTCGAATAAAGCTTAAAAAAGGGTTCTCAGAAAAATCGAAAATTGATGTTGGTGTATTACAAGATGGCCCTTTGTCTGCCTTAACTATTTACAATCTACACTGATGAAATCAGATCAAATTCCAATTGTTCAGTTATCAAATAAGCCGATCATGGTACTGCTATTTTGGGTAGAATTTATCAACATTCATGTACTGAAGGCTTTGCCAATTATAAGTCCTTCGCATCTAACATTACCATGATTTGTGATAGAAAAAAATGTACTCTTAAACCCCAAACTGCCAAAAAATCAAAGGAAATGGTTTTCGAAAATATTAACATTAAACGCAAAGGTTGAAAAAGGTTGAAAGGTTTTTTCAGCAAAGTCAAAAGAAAACCGTAATAAACGGTTCAGAAGTAGAACGCACTGATCAGACAATGTACATGGGAGTTTGTATAGATAATACACTTGGTTGTTCCTGTCATGTTTCCAGAGTTGTAAAGAAAGAATTATTTTATTGTTTCAACTTAATCTTATATTGTACCATATTCTAAGCTTCAAGTGCGTATGAATGTTTATAATTTTACACTTTACCTAAGATACTTTATGCTGTACCGGTTTGATATCACTTCCTACTTGCCAAAGATCAGAAAAGACTTAGAGATTTCTTAAAACAGTGTGCCAATATTTTTCGACTCGATTGTAATATTCTCATAAATCAAGTAAACAATTCAGCAAAAGGGGAATTTAAAAGACTTGCCCATATCATTGAAAAAGGGAACAGCACCCTCTGCACTCTGGTCTGATGTCACTTCTTCAAAAGGCCAATTATAATGAAAGAATTAAGACAATCACACCCAAGTTTAGAAATGTGCGTTACAAGAATTATTCTGTGTATAGACTGATAGAGCGGCTCGTTTTATCCAGGAAATGCCTTTACAAAGCTTACTCCTAAATTGACACATTTCATTACGTTTTATCGTATATGTATATGTTATAATTTCTTTTTTTTTAAAGTCATTATCATTGACTGACCCATTTGTGACAGCTGCTTGCACCACAAATTTCATATTTGATCATGGCCTTGGATGAGGATAGAGGTGTATATCATGAATATAGATAGGGAGGGGTCACGGGGTGTTTTGTTTTTTGTTCGTCCATCGTTAATGATGATAATCACGTAAGTCACCCCGTCATGGCTGCTTTCTCTGTTTGTTATTGTGGGTGCGGAATGGCTAGTTAAACCAATCCTCGCGTTTAAGAGTCTTGGACAGAAAGGACAGGTGTGTGTAGAAGAGCATGAATCCAACAAGAATGGCTGCCTCTTCTTGATTTTCTCAGATGTCTTTGGTCTCAGCATCATGAATAATCTTTCCTTCATAGCTGTTTGCTCCAGCATGGACAGAGGACAAATGTATGAGTTGTCGCCACTTGCTTCTGTTGGATCATGGGATAGATAGATAGGGATTAGGGACGGTTCACGGGGAGTTATATATGGAGGGATCATGGGGGTAGTTAAATGGCTGATGTGTTGGTGTTTGGGGATTGCTTCAAGCTGGGGTAGTTCTGAATATTCGTGTTTCTCATCAATGTGTCCAAAAGCTATGTTTTTTCAGTACAAATTTTAATTCAAAATTGCATGGTTGGTCCATATTAATTAGCTTTTGATTCCGACGTGACCTACTTCCATATATGCTGCAGGGAGTTTGTATCATGAACTCCATGTATATCCGTGTAGTAGTCCTTGTATAGAAATGTATAAGGCTCTTATATTCAGATTTGATTTCTTTTTAACAGTGTCTAACAAATTTGTGTAAGGCCTACACCATGAATGACTGCCTCAAGGTTGTAACATTGCTCGAAATCTTTACGTCATATATGATTATTTGTTCACATTAGGCCTACTCAGAGGCATACGAAGCAAGGGGGGGGGGGACTCCCCTGGGACGATGTTACCTTCCTGGTTCCCTGCTTCTTTCTTTCCGGTTGGGAGACAAAATTGGGAAATTTTTAATCAAAAATTTGTAAAATTGAAATAAAATTTGACGTTTCCAAAAAGTTGAAGTAAATTCACGAAAATCAAAGAAATTCCCCGAAAATTGCAGAAAACTTCCCGATTATCAGCTTAGTTTAATGGACACTCACTAAATTTACCAGTGAAAATTTTTGCTTGTAAACGAAAAAATTCAGCGTTCTTTCGCCTTGAAAGGCGGCCCTAACATTGTTGGTTTAAAGGATATTAACTTCCGATATTTGTAAGGGTTCAAAATGTGAGTTACTGAAGAATACAACAAATGTAATTATAAGATGTCTAATTTTAAGATTAAAGACCACAGACTGCCATAATAGCTTTATTATCAGAAATCTTCACTTTGTATTAAGTAATTACCTGGTTACCAGCCGAATAAATTCTTACCAGGTTTAAAACTTTTATCAGTTTTGAATGCCTTCTGATATTACCTTTCTACAGTTCTATAGCATTTGCAAAGACTTATTTCAAGTTGTTACCAAATTAACAATTTTTCTGGAGGTACCAAAATTCGGATATTTATTCAAATGAGCAAAAGAAAATTCTTCCTTGAAGCCTAGATATAAGCTGAATCCACATGGGAAGAATCCACATGAAGCGTATGTATTTGAACCCTTTCGATGTTCTGAAAGAATCTAACTTCAGCCATTTAGAGGGGTAATGAGATGCTATCAAGGGCAGTGGAATATGTTTGAAACCGTGGGGCACAGAATTTTATAGACACCCAAGGCGTCGCGACCGGAGGTGTGGGGGGTGTCACACCCCCAATATTTGAGAATAAGGAAAAATTTGCGCAAAATGATCGAAAAATTCGGGCAAAAAAGAGGTGTATATTCCAATTTTCTGAGCCAACACCTGAAATTTCCCGATCTTCCGAAAAATGTTATTTAACTTCCCGATTTTACCAAATGATATGGTCTTAAAACATCCAATTTTCCGAATCCGGATTTAAAATTTTTGATTTCCCCGACTCACTTCTCTAAAATTGTCCGATTTTTCCAAATCGCGTTCTCAATTTATTTTATTTTTAGAATCAGATTCGCAAATTTGAAGTCATGATATCAAATTTTCCGATCATTTTGAAAAAGCTTATCAAATTCCTCGATTTTTCCAAATTATGGTCTTAAAATGGCCAATTTTTTCAAAATCCGGAACTAAAATTTCCCGATTTTTCCGAATCAGTTTCGGAAATTTCCCGAGTGGGATAAGTCATATTAAATTTTCCGACTATTCCGAAAAATGATTTTTTTTTCGAAAATTGATGTAAATTCCTCAAGAAATTGGCATAATTTTTCAAGAAAATTGGTTAGTTTTCGGATTATTTATCATATTTTCCAAAAAATTGAAATAATTATTATAATTATTTTGGTTGATTTGCTACAAAATTAAGGACACATCTTCAAAAGTGGTTAAAAATTAAACTATTTTAGGCTAAATGTTCGGAATATTCGGGTAAAAATTCCTGCTATTCGGAAATTTCACTGTTTCGCTGTTATGGGGCACAACAACTTTTACAGTTTTATATCTACATTGGGGGAATAGCATATTTGGAATCTACCTACTGTGGTGTAGCGGTTATCATACCTGTCTACAGACTACGAGGCCCTGGGTTCAAGCCTGGGTTGGGTAGATACGCCAGTGCACCACAACTGGTTTCAAAGGCCGTGGACATTGACTTGGTTGTCGATGTTATGTCTGTCCGTACGTCGTACCTGTGTTCTCGTCCGGGTCGTATTAAGCGCTTCGTTATAGCATTGTTACTATCATAACCGAATACGCAGGCGACGACCCCGTCATTGTAATTGTGTTCACTCGTCGTCGTCGTCGGCATATTTGGTCGTAATAGTCTTCGAGATGCCTTGGCAACACCGTACATACATACACCAATAAACGTGTGCAGCATGAAATTTAAAGAACCATTTTTCTCAGATCAATAAAATTATCATCCCGATATCGTAAAATTCCATGTAAAGAAGAAATTATTAGAAAAATTATTTTCTACTATCTGACCATATTCAGGTATGAATATCGAAATTTGGATTAAGATTGTCGAAATTTGGTTAAAAGTAGTATAAGTATGGTTGGAAATGGCCCAAAGTTGGTAAGAAATGGCCCAAATTTGGTTGAAAATGACCCAAATTTGGTTTAAAATGGCTAATTTGTTTAAGTATGATAAAAATTGCCCAAATTTGTTGAAAAATTGCTCAAATTGGTTTCAAATTTGCCTAAATTTGCATATCGTGTACATATGCTTAAACATGCAAATATCCCACTTTCCTCCTTGCTATGAGAACACATTTTATATACCAGCTACACTTATTGTTCAGAGATTAATTGGTTCTGTGAACAATTCATCTACTCAATATTGATATTTACCGTGTATGAGTGACAGTAAAGGTCAATGGTTGTAAAGTGTTTTTTTCTTCTTTTTTTTTCACTGAACCGCCGAAAATAGCCAAAAACGGCGGTTGGGGAATAAAGGAGCAGTACACAACATAGGTTACAAATCGCCCGCCATATTTTATTCAAAATTTTCCCAAATGTGCTTAAAAGCTTAAAATCGCCCAAATTGAGTTTAAAATTGTCCATATTTTGATATGACGCCCCTAAACGGAGGTCCCCTCCCCCCTCCAGAGAAAGACCCATTCCTATGTGCCTGCCCTCTCTTGCAAAGGTCTGTTTCCCCATTGCGTCAAGTCAAATGAAAATATAATAATACAAAGGTTTTTGGAGACTGGGCTACAGTGTCTGTGCCCCCTCCCTAGAAAAGTTCTGACTGCGAGCCTGGCAATGCATGGCATTTTCAATCGAGTCAGTGGGAAACTAAATCGCCACTCTTCTCCGGCGGAATTCCGTAAGTAAACTATGTGGTGAAAATATTCAGGTAGGAATTAAATGTGGTCATTTACAAATCGTCCAATATATTAAATTGGCAGTGATTCACTTTGTTCAACAGCTTAAACAATTATTATTTTTCGTTTAGCCAGAATTCAGATGATACAGTCATATTTTCGGGCACTTTCCCCCTCTGGCACCGAAAGCTGGATATGTAACAAGGCTCTGGAAACTTTTTGGTTTTTGAAGAGCTCAAATTGAAGGGAGAATCACATGTGTTAATCGATTTCTGTGGTCTGAATTTTCATTATGGATATCAAATTCTATATACTTAAAATATGCGTTTTTATTTGGTGAGTATCAGATGAGGGTGGGGGACAAGGAATGGATATAGGGTTGGGCACAGCACAACGACATTTACTGTTCTGTCATTGCATATGAAGTATTTGTTCTACGATATTTATTCATAAACCACACCCACTATGCAGATCAATAAAAATGTTGACAATATTAGCATTTGTACATAATTAACAACATTATCATAGCAAGTATGGTGCAAAAACGGTTGCTCATTTATCATATTTCAATTTGTCAGTAAGCCCCGCCTTCTCATCAATATTCATGAATCACTACCACTACATTAGAACATATGTATAGACCATGACCCATCTGTGTACCTGATACATCTGATTTATCATTCATGGGATACAGTATGGTGTTTACATGTTTACATCATTTAGCACTTTCACATTGGGCCACGCCCACCATGAATATTAATGACATCTGATATACCACCCCCACCCCCCTGAGAGGGACCTCTGATATACCACCTCCCCCTCCCCTCTTGAGAGGGACCCCTTCCTACGCGCCTGCCCTATCTTGTGAAGGTCTATTTCCCCTTGCGTGAAGTCAAACGACAAAATTATAATAAAAAGGTTTTTGGAGACAGTCTGACAGTGTCTGTGCTTCCTCCCTCAGTCCCTAGAAAAGTTCTGACTACGGGCCTAGCAGTGCATGGCGTTTTCAATCAGGGGTCAGTGGGAAACTAAACTGTCATCCTTCCCCAGCGAAATTCCGTAAATGAAGTATGTGGTGAAAATATTAAAGTAGGACAATTTTCTATACATATGCGGAAAAGAAATGCATTTCTTGTTTTAAAAAGATCGCCATGATTTGATTTAAAATTACCCAATTTTTTTATATTTTTAAATCGCCCATATTTGCTAAAAATGCCCTAATTTGATTAAAACTCACCCAATGTTTTTAATAATCCAACAGTCCAAATTTGGTTAAAAATCGCTCAGATTTAATCAAATTTGCCTAAATTTGGTTGAAAACCGCAAAAATTTAGTTTAAAATGCCCCAAATTTGGTTTAAAACTGGCTTTAATGAAAATACATAATTTGTACGACAAATATTATTATATATGTGAAAGCCATGTTGCCTAAAATTCTATTCACCCCCTCCCCCCCCCCCCACACAAACACACAATGTCAAAGCTCGCGACGCCAACTTATTTTTAAATATGGCAGTACGGCAGCTATATCAAACGACAGTATGGCATAGCTACCACACCACTCGAAATTTAGAGAGAAAAAAATAGTGGCTATTCAAAGTTCTTTTCTTGTAATCTCAAATTTGCAGCCACGGAACCTGAAAAATCGGAGTATTTAGGGCAAAAATTCTGAAAAAAGGCGAAATATTGGATTTCTGACTATAATTCTACATTTAAAAAAATAAATAAATGACTTTACCCATAAAGTCTAGCTATATACGGAAATGGTGGGGTAGGAAAACCACTCAATCCCCACTTGGGCTCACCCTAATCTGCCGCAGCCCTCAGATCAGTAGGACCGTGAAAAAGAAATCCTCAGAAACGGTCACAGGAATTGTCTAGGTTAAAAGCAATGAAATTCGGTAAATATTAGACTGTTAGCAGTTAGATAAACAGAGCCGAAATTTTTCTTCATCTTTTTTACAAGAGGACCCACTGTATATTGTTCCATATCAAAATAACTCAATATTGAATTTTAGGATGGTTCGCATACTCTGGTAAAAAGCCTTTTTTTGCAAGTGTCATTGCAAATCATAAACAAAATTACACAACTGTATACCAGTATACTAGCTATCGGAACTTATAGCTGTTATTGTTCATTGGACCGTTGGAACGTGATTTGATGCCTCAGTCTGCTAGTGTATACAAATGATCTCTTGTCAAATCTTGTCAAATCCTTATTTTCCTCATGGAGGTGAATATCTTAAGATATTTAATACCAGGCCCGTTGAGAGAAGAGAAAGGTTCATCAAAATCAAAACACATCAAATGTTAAAAATGCTAGCATAGGGTTCTCCAGAATATCTAAAATTGCGCTGACTGAAATGCACACTTTTGAAATAAGGAAAGATGTAAACATGACTTGGAAAAAAACCCAAATTGTCAGACTTTTATGAATGGGGTATGGCTTGGTACATGGCCCCTCAATAAATTAGTAGGGCCCTTGGAGCCACTGGCCCCCGGTTCATATGCCACTGAAATGATCGCATGGTACCAATTCAATCCAATTCAAGTATGTCACACTCACAGAGCTGCTAAGCAGCTAAGGAGACTTCTCAGGCACTTACAGTTTATTGAAGATAAAATATGTATATTGATCTTGTGTATTTTTAGAATTAGCCTACGAAATATATGCCCTAAGCGGATAAATGAAAGAGTGACTGTTATGCCAACAACATATAACATTATACTCTGAACATGCTGAAAGGAAACTTGTCATGGCAGTTCGTGAGAATATTCATTTGAGAGGGCGAATTGTTACATCAATTATTTCCGATCTCATTGGAAAAAGAATCACTTGAACAGTTGACTGGTTGAAAGAATGACCTCGCAAAAACTACTTTCGTGTATGACATCCTCCTGTATGCAGTCAGTCATTCGCGAATGATTTTTTGTTAACTATTTCATGTTTTACCATATCTTTAGTGAAAAAGCAGTGCACATACAATTATAGACACTCACTGCGTAGAGGAGAGGGGGCATACCCCCGATGCCCAATAAACATGATTAAATCTGGTTTATTGGGTAAACATGTTGAATGTAAAGTTGTATAACGAAAATCGACAAAGAAATAGTGTTATGAATTCAGTTCAGCAGTTCAGCAAAAGAAAAATAGCTTTCCAACTTCAAAAGAACTCAGATTCAAGTACATTTTCATTATGTTTTAGTATCTGTTTTCACCTATCGAAGTTTGTATATTGATCTTGCAACAATCAGATTCGTATACACATCAAAGTTTGGTTTCTGCAATATGTTTGGACGAGAAAGGACATACCCTCCTTGTACGCCTATGTACCCCCCCCTCTCATCGACAGACTAGCGCGCCAATTAACCGAGCCTGGATTAGTGAGCAAATGGCCCCGAAGGAAGGTTGAGGCCGGCCGCAGGCCGTTAGAATGGGCCCAGCAACCCTCGAAGGGAGGTTGAGGTCCGCCATAGGCCATAAAACATAATCAAGTTAAGTAAGAAGCAACACCTGGCTGCCTGGTACACTCTTTGTACATTCAGATTTTGGAGTCCAGGGGCGTGTGAATACAACACCTGATTTTGGTTTCAAAATGGTTGCTTTCAGTTTCATTTTCATCAATTCAAATTTTCATATAGGGGGGCCTACTCATATTTTGGCGGGCGAAACGATACTTGCCCTCCGTGGTCTGCGCCTATGCCCTCACTGTGCAAGAATTTCCCTCCATCATGCTGGGGCGTTTGGTAAAGAAGTGCCGTTTTGGAATATTTTCTTTTATTCTCGCCTCTGCCGATATATACATACCGGTTGTGACACTCCAAAATCTTTTTATGCTATGAATAATGACTGTTTTTGTCATAGACAGATAGAAAGTGTTATTTCTCTTTATTTTCGCTGGCTTTTCCAGGTTCATGCTACCCCATTGTTTGTTCCATGTGTAGGACTTACCCGACTTCATCAAAGTGCCCTCTTTTTGACTTCACCCCCCCCCCCTCCTCCTCCCGCCTGATTCACATTCTGCAATCCAGACTACGGTAACAACATATGCAACCGATTTCGAAGAACATCTACCGCAATTGTGCAATTTGAATATCGCGTAGCCACAGTCAACGCTTCTTTTATGAATAAACTCTAATGGTACGATGGCTAGACAAATAATCAATATTTGCTCTGTTAAAATAAAACACATACATTACCGCGTTGCATTGCGCCTTGTGATAGACTTCAAAATAAAATAAAATAAATATCAATTGCATTATAGCTTAGTGGAATTGAAGTGGCAACGAGTGTGACCATGCATTTTCGTCATGTTGAATCTTTTTTTCAAAAGTTTAAAGTCCATACATGCAGTGGCGTGGTGGGTCATGTTTAACTAGAGGCAAGGGCATTTTGGCGCCCCCTCCCCCAAGAAAAAATGTTCATAGGCCTATTAAGAGTAAAACGTTGGGTACATAGATCTAAATTGGTTAGCAGTTTAGATGGCACCGTTTAAGAAATTGCCTAAATCAATCTAGCGGGGGCAAACCCTGGTCGAGGTCCTGGGAGCAAAGATTTTCGCGGTAAAATTTCCCGAAAATTATAGATAATTTCCTAAAACGAAAGGAAATTTCACGAAAGTTGAATAAAACTTCCAACAGTCTGACAGTTGAAGAAAATTTCCACCAAATGAAGCAAATTTCACGAAAATTGAAGCAATTTTCACAAAAAATTTCCTAAAATAAAGAAAATTTCACGAAAATTAGAGAAAATTTTCCCCAAAATGAAGAAAATTACCCGTAAATTAAAGGAAATTTCTTGAAAATAAAGGATATTTCCCGGAAAATGAAGGAAATTCCCGAAAATTGAAAGATTTCCCGAAGGAAAGATGTGCAGGGAACATAAATTCGTAAGATCTTCATTATTGGGAGGCCAAAATGGTACTTGGCGGGCCTTGCTTTAACTTAATTGTGTCAAATCTAGGCATGTAAGGGCAAAGCCCTGGTGGGGACCCAGGGGGCGAAACCAGGGCTAAGCCCCGGAAGCTCTACGTTTCTCGTGAGTTTGATAGTACAAAATTGCTTTGAAACGTGTCAAATCTATGAGAGTAGAGCGAAGCTGCAGGTAGGGGAGCTGGGGCGAAAACCCCCGGAAGCCCTATACGTGATTTTGATAGCAGGAAATTTGTTTGAAATTGTGTCAAATCAAGTGAAAAATCCCCGGAAGCCTTGCATTTCTCGCGATGTTGATAGCAGAATATTGCTTAATATTGTGTCAAATCCAGGGTCGACGTCCTGGTAGGTGCCCATGGGGCCATGCCCCAGGAAGCTTAACGTTTACGGCGTGATTTGGGTAGCAGAAAATTGCTTTAAATTGTGTCAGTTCCAGGTCACTAAAGTTAGTTAAAAGGAATACATATTTTGGAACAAATGTCCAAATTGACTGTGTCTTTGATTGGGGTCCAGAGATGATTTTCATGTTTTGGATGTAAGAATAACGCTTTTAGAGAAAACATTTACAACATTTGTTTGGTAAGTGATACAAATTGCAGAAGTTGAGAATAAAATGTATATATAAATGATATTCTCATGACAATTTTTGCACCCCTGTGAGCATTCGGCGCCCTCTCAGAAAGCTTCACTGGGGGCAGTTTCACCCTGCCCCCTGCCACATCATACATTTATATAGCGACAGTCACTTAAAATCTATTACAATTCGTGGAAATGCAAAAAACAGGATAAGTATGAACCAACTTGACCAATTTTGATTTTGTTTTCGCTTATTTTTGGATCAAAAATTGCTTAACATTTATACTTGAAACTGTTGCAGTCAGAATTTGTTTGCTATTATTGTTTATATATGTAAAATATGTAAAAACAGATGTAATAACCAAATCAGCTTGAAAAGACAATTAATGAAGTCTGAACTTTAAAGATGGTATTTTTTACCTCGTATCGGGACATCTCTTTTTTATTTTCTTATATTTTCGTTATCTCACATTACAATATTACAGTATTATGTACGAGATGAAATATACCCAAAGGAAACAAATTTCAACTCTTTCTAACTTGTCAAAATATCTCTGTATGGAGCATGGGATTACTCTGACCGAGGGCCAAAGCTTTACTGATCAAACAATTTCTATTAGGCAAATTATTAAAGCAAATTATTTTCCAGATATAAAGAATTTGAATACGTTATTATAGCTTACCCCCTTGCCATTACATTTCATAACAGTAACTTCTGAATTATCTCATGGTAAAAAAGTATCATCGCAAAAATCTCAGGGGGCCCATGGCTCGCGGCCCTTTCTGAATCCGTCCCTGGTTCTAGCAGGGACATACGTTCCCCGCCCCTAGAAATTACGACCCATGGAAATATGGGTTTTTAAATTAGTTTTGTGGCTATGCAGCGACCTGAATGTCTCGAGAAACATTCATGCTCGTTTATATCTTCCTTAAACAATGTACATCAAACACCGACGGTAAAATGGACCTTTCGTATTTTGCAATCAAGTCAAGCATGGAGGCTGCAGCTAACTGCGCCACATGTGCGATAGGAAATCGTTCGCGATATACCCGTTCCAATTTGAATGGCAGCAGAAGGATTCCTATCGCATTCCAGACACAAGACCAGCTCCTTTCCCGCCAAGGTCCGCGCAGAATAAAACTTAGTAAGCTTGTTATACGTCACCTAATCAACTCCTCAAGGGTCTGTTCACAAGATGAAAACGAGAATCTGATTACTGTATTCCCTTGCCAAAAAATGGATATGGTCTATTGAGTTGTTTGCGTTGATTGATATTTGCCACGGGCAGACGGGCGAGCTGGAGTATTTTGGGACGCTATTAAAAGTGTTGCCGTCGATAGTTGGGCCTAGGAATTTATTTTGCATACATCCATCGCATTGGTTCAATTCAGTTAACCTCACGGTCATTGTGCAGATGAACTGCACCTAAGGTTATCAACTGTCTGCAGTCTGGCACATTACACTTGATATGAATTAATCAAAGAGCTTTCACTAACATTCTAGTCCCACCCACGTGAGTTGAATTCATGGCGGATATACAAACGCCCGCTCTTGAATTTTAGATGTATACCATTTGGTTGGTGGGATTAGCAGCTCACTTTTCAGCTCGTGTATATGGTCGAATTGACTTACCATTTTCTGATTTCTTCGATTATAATTTATAATACCTCGGTCCGATCCCAGGTCCGATTTTAGTTTCTTCAATTACAATCATTTGAATTGACCACACTTGGCCGTAAAATGTAGCATTACATCATACTGTCATACACACCGACGTAGCGCCTGCGTATGTGTAACATACAGCATGCACTTAGTACTTGTACATACAGGTGACAAGTCAAAAATGAGACTTTTGAATGAGGGAGGGAGGGGGGGGGTGAGGTTCGTGGTAAATACGCTTCCAGCCCCCTCCCCCAAAGAAAAATTGTTCCTTCGCCGTTGATTGCGGATATATATATATATATATATATATATATATATATATATATATATATATATATATATATATATATATATATATATATATATATATATATATATATATATATATATGTATATATATATATATATATATATATATATATATATATATATATATATATATATATTATAATATATAATTTATAACACCAATTTCTATTGATTCATACAATAACATAGATTAACGAATAATGTTACCCCCACCCCACCCCAATTAAAATAGGACAACTTTAGTCAGATTCTATTTTCGTAACCTTTTATAAAATAAAGAAAATAGGCCGAAGCTAGTAATGTAATGAACAAGGGGGAAAATGGAGAAAAAAATGAAAAGTTAATACCACTAAATAAACATTAATTTGAATCAGAAATGCTTGTAAATTTCGAAACACCAAAGGGTCACCAACCCCGACCTCTCCAGTATGATAGGTAGAAGGGTCACGGAAATATACTTAAAGGTCCAAATTTCAAGGCGATGACTTTCTTTTTGATCTTTGGTTAAATTTAGCCTATGAGTAAGTGTAATAGACTGTTATGTTGTCATCATCATTTTCCTTTCTGCGGTGCCCCCCCTCCCCGTCCTCCGTCAAAAAAAACCTGTATGCACCCCCTGCAAATGCTGCTGCAAACATGATAATGATGTAGTTGGCTTACAATTTTGGAGAAGAAGAAACAAAACTATTGGGACGCTTTAGAAAACACGGAACTAGTTACTCTTCCCCACTAAAAACAATTATCATGATAAAACTTACTTAAACTTGAACTTTAAGTGACATGTCCCTTCTTGTCCGAGACACAACCTTTATTAACTCACGAAGTACCATTGCAATTCGATAGCACTTACCATATGGGGGATTTTGAGGAAGCAAGGGGGATAATTGCCACCTCACTTTATCCAATTGATTATCTTTTGTATGGTGTTTTTTTACATGTTACCGTGACCAAAATACCCCCTCCACACACACACACACACACACACACACACACACGCACACAGACAACACATGTTAAGTGAGCACAATACATATAGGCGTATATATGCTGCATGCTGCAATTAGGTAAAATTATCAGTTTGAATTGCTCTATTATCTTATGTTAATATTAGAATTACCCAAAACAGTTTCATAAAAGTGCACACCATACTAAATACATTTGTAGCTGTGATTTGATAAGGACTTCGAACCCATTTCCAGAGCTTAATGCATTTATACCATCAAGGTGTGCTCCGACCCCCCTCATCCCATACAGCTTGTGCAAATGTTTGGCTTAAGTCTGTTAGTAGAAATGGAACAAATATTGATTCTACTTTCTTTCTTTTTAATTATCTTCTTTTATGCCTTTACGTTGGTTACACGACTGTGAATGAATTAATAATTCCTCAGCGAAGGCAAAATGAGTGACATCGACGCTTTCTTTATATTGCTTGAACTCAAACTGTGAGAGAGAGAGAGAGTTGAATACACAATTACAATGACGGGGTCGTCGCCTGCGTAATCGGTTATGATAGTACAAATGCTATCACGAAACGCTTAATACGACCCGGACGAGAACACAGGTACGACGTACAGACAGACATAACATCGACAACCAAGTCAATGTCCACGGCCTTTGATAACCAGTTGTGGTGCACTGGCGTGTCTACCTACCCCAGGATTGAACCCGGGGCCTCGTGGTCTGTAGACAGGTATGATAACTGCTACACCACAGTGGGTAGATTCTCAAACTGTCAAAATAGGGCAGTTTATATACGCGGGATTTTTCGAATCAAGGACATGTTCTCCCACCTTAACCCACAATGAGTTCATAAGTATATAGTTTAAGCAGTTAAAGCGCGAACATTGCAATTGAATGAATGATAATGCGGCTTGAGTTCTTTGGATTAACTGATTAAGGTTCTTATATCAGTATATACAGATATACCATACGAAGTCGTACCAACTGACCAAAGTGAAGCTAAATTCGAGCAAATATCGCGTTTATCACTTTCTGCGGAGAGATTTTCATGAGTGTAGCCAGGGAGTCGCCGTCGCACAACCCCCCCCCCCCTCCCCCTAAAAAACTACACTTATAAAGGTCAGATATTACTTAAAAAGAATATCTTCCAAGAGACAAAAAAGGGCAAGAAGATTTAGGTGATACATACAACAATTTAAATTAGTCTTTGCTTAACAAAACTCAATAGAATTATTGCTACAAAAGCATTTTTATTCAAGATCAACCTAAAAGACAACAGTAAATGTTCTTTCTGTAAAGTGGACATTGAAACTATCAAACATATTATTTTATTTTCAAGTCGTCTTACCCATCAGTTGTGGGTAGACTTTGCTTCATATGTTAATGAGAAGATAACTTTGTCATTTTGAACCTACAATATACAGATATATACAATTTTTAGCTGTAGACATAAAGTAGTTTCTTTTTGTTACTTGTAGCAAAATAAGTGTAAATAGTCAACAGGTCAATGGAGGTAATTCTTTTCAAGCATTTCTTGTAGTCTTAAGAAATTATTTTGATAAAGAAAAATATGTTGCTTTAACCAATAAGTGGATTAATCAGTTAACCACTATCAGACTATTCGTAGAAGCTTCCTATAGTTTGTACACACAGGTAGTTTAGTGGTCAAGCAGATGTATCTTACATAAAAGATGACTTCAAAAGAAACAAAATGATGAAGAAAGTAATGAAAAATCTTATTCCCTTAAGGAAAAATTTAAGTTGAAGTTTGATATCATTTGTGTAGAAACGATACATTTGATGTTATAGCCTCATATTCCTTAGTCTTTATGTATTATATCATATCATGTCCTGCGATTTTGTGGCTCAAAAAAATTGTAAAAGTGAATATAGGAAAAGATTTGAGCAGTGAAAAAATTAAATAAACTTTCTTTAAAATATATTAACAATTGTTAAGAACGTGAGGATGAAGACGCCAACTTTTCATAGCAGACTTACTACACCAGTCATTTTCTACATAAGACAAAGCTTCAAACTTAGATATATTTTTAACTAAATACGATTTTTGAACGCTTTCTTCATTCTTACAAATTTGTTTCTTTTGAAGTCCTCTTTCATATTAGATGGACATGCTTGACCACTGGACTGATCCTTTGAGGTATTTAGGTGTTATACTGCTTGGGCCTACATAATGTAATATTTTCCTTTGTAATGTTAATATGAAAGTTTGAACAGTAAAATTAAAAAAAAATACGTTTTAAAAATGACCACACATTACGACAACATCATCTAAAATTGCTTTCTAATTCCATAATCGGGTTATACAGTTATAAATGCATTGTAAGTTATCTATATAGCTGTATAATATGATGATAGGCTGATGACAGTATAACTAAATGACGTTCATGAGAAATACATTTTAAAAATGACCACACATTACAACAACATTGTCTAAAATTGCTTTCTATTACCATAGTCGGGTAATACACTTATAAATGCAGTGTAAGTTATCTATATTGCTGTATGATGTGATGATGGGCTGATGACAGTATAAGTAAATGACGTTCATTAGAACGCATCGTGGAAATTGTGACGTCATATACTGCGTCATATTCTGAAGGTTTTCCTTGAAATTTTCGAAGGTTTTCCTCAAAATTTCCCAAAGTATTCCCCAAAATATCCGCAAGTATTTCCTCAAAATATCCGACTCCTCAAATGCTACAAATTTCCGAAGATTTTCCTCAAAATATTCGCAGTATTTCTTCAAAATATCCAACTCTTTTCTCAAATGCTGAAGATTTTCGAAGTTTATCCTCAAAATATCTGGCTTTCTCAATATGTTCGCAACCGCAGGGAAGACATCGTTGTCACCCGCATCCGCATCGGCCACTTCCCTTTCACTCACTCCCATCTCTTATCCGGCTCCCCTACCCTTCTCTGCCCCACTTGTAACAACGATCTCTCCATCAAGCATATCTTTGTAACCTGTCCCCTATACCAGAACTCCAGATCTCTTCTCTCCTCAATCTCGGACCTTTTCGAAAACAATTCTTCCTCAAACATCATCAACTTCCTCCACAACAACCTCTTCCACCACATTTAACTCCCCCTCCCCCTCCATTTCTATACCTAACCTTACATACCCTTTTCTTTTCACCAAAAGTTTTATTTCCCCCACATTCTGCTTTTTCCTCTTATCTCCCTTACAAACCTTCCATCTCCTCACTATTATAACTCTTACACCATAATTTATTAACACCCTCTTGTCACATTTGACTCTGACTGTCGCGGTGCCGTTAAACATCAACAAACCAAACCTCAATATTTTTGAAGATTTTGCTCAAATTTACCGTATTTTCTCAAGGTAACTGGAGATAAACTTGGTCAGTGCTTCCGATTTATATGGTTATGAAAGCACATTGAGTCTAAACTGCTATAGAAGCGAACAGATAAAAAGGGGAAAAAACGAAGAAGAAAAAGTCAAAATTATCTTCAAACTTGTCACAATGGTAGAATGAACTGGAATAAAATATAAAGTCTGTGCAGTGCGTGTTTGATCATACAATTAGCATCTCAGGCATGTCAGGGTCATTCCCTGGGTCCGTTGTTGAATTGGTACAGGGCATGTCTGACCCATGTGTCCAAGGTAGAGGCGTAGCTGCAGGTATGTATATGTAGGAGATCTTTGGGTAAAACCATTATTTGGGGTAAATTTTAACTGTGCATATAAGCTGGTAATCTGGGTATAAGCATACCAGTACATGACTTGAGTATGAACTATCATCTCATCTTTGTTTTTGTTTGTGCTCATATTGTCACATCGATATTTCAGGGGAAACCTAACAAACTTGACCATGAACTGGTGAATAGGTTTAATACAAATGTAAAACGCAGGTACTGTTGAATTCAACCAAGCTTTTGCACATCAATGACCTGTATGGGCTTCATGTATACTGTTAATCGATTTCCCGTTTAGTATATAGGCCTACATATGCTGAAGTGTTATTGATTCTAGCTTGTTGAAAAGTCCATTGTGTTTTGTATAGATGTTACAATGCCTCCTGTCAGTCCGGCAGCATGCCTATTAATAGAAACATAAATGTTCCTATTAACTGATTAATGGGAACATTTTTCTACATGGAAACCGCATAAAAACCTACATTTTGTGATATTTCCTATGATCCTTTGCTATCCTAACGTTAAAGCCTTATGCAATGTTACATTTTTGGTGAGCATGCGAAGCATAATGCAAAATCTATGTAATGGCGATTTCGTCCGTCCGGCCGGTGTAAAAGTAAACTTTGCCCCACCCCACTCCCCCTTCTTTCTTCCCAAGTAAATTTTGGCTCCGGCCCTTATTTCCTAGGAAATTTGGAAAAATATTCTGTTAGGAAATTTGGGCCCCAGCTCTTCTTTCCCATGGAATATGGAGACAACAACTTTCCCCCCTTTTGCAAGAGAATGCCCTTCTTCTCCTTTCACAGTAAATCTCACTGCCGTTTTGCGTAAAGCACGCCTTTTTTTCTTTAGTGTGTCAGCTTACCACTTCTTATCGCTTTTTAGCTTATCACCTCAGTACACAAAATTAATTGAAGGAACCGTACAGACACCAGTAAATTACCTAGTAAAATCAAATTAACTAGACATTTCTTAGGGTATAAGGTCCGGGGGACTCAAATTTACGGGGGGCAAAATTTACTATCACATCGGCCGTCCGTCCGTCCGTCCACGGTTTCCTCTCAAAACCCGCCTATGCTCAAACCATATAAGTAGGAACCATGGGACCAGCTGTCGATTCCTCCACTTTTTTTCGAAAACTGACAAAAGTGCCCCTTTTTAGTGAGCATGCGAAGTATAATACGAACCTATGTAATGGCGATTTCGTCCGTCCGGCCGTCCACAGTTTTTCATAAGATTTCCTCAGAAATGTTAGTTTTTTGAGAATTCCTCAGAAAACTTTAAAGTTTCTTCAGATATCTTATGGAAGGTTAGAATTTCCTTACAAAATGTTAAAGTTTTTCAGAGACACTTAAGACATATTGAAGACTAGTTTCCTTAAAAAGTCTACAAAACTTTTGCCATTTCCGTAGGAGATAATTGTAAAATGATATAATTTTCCAATATTCTTCAGAGATCCTCAAGCGTCTTTCTCGTAGCGCTGGAGATTTAAAATCCTTAAAATTCTTCAAAATGTTTGGGCGCCAACGGTTGTATTTGGCATAGTTATTAAACTCCGCCTTTATTATTGTGGTCATTGGCATAAAGTTGCTACAGTATATGAAGTGACCAGACTTTGTTTTATTTAGTATGCTTATTCAGGGAGTGTCAGA
>JAIGNY010002250.1:4012500-4017500 GCA_020152595.1 Chiridota heheva
TTACATTTATTTTTGTACAAGTGTATCACTTCGTTTGTGTTCTTCCATCTGTCCATTGGTTTAGTGGGTGTTTGGTTAATATGTTCTGGTTGACTCATTCAAGTGTTTGCTTGCTGACGATTCTGAGTTGAGATTTAGTAGGGTTTATAAGTCTGCATGTTGCTTTATTGTGGAAGTTGGGTTTGTAATCCTTCAGCGTGATGATTGCTTGGGTTTTGGCAATTGTGTCTATAAGGTCATCGAGTTCAAGGTTGGTTGCAATTCTTTTGTCTTCCATGTTGATATTTTTTCGATGGTCGTAGCCGCTGGTACAGCAGCATCGAGCAAAACAACAAGATACGCGTAAAACATGACCTACAGTAATTTCAAAGACCTAATCTGCAAATAGAATATTTCGGCGTTGTTAGATTCATCTCAACGTTTTTCCCCTGCAGAATGTCAATTTTAAGAAAATCATATTGAAGAAATTGTACATGTATGGTGCCAACGTGTTTACAATTTCTTTCCTTCGGTGATAATGTATCTCCCAAATATCAACAAGTCTTTGTAAGAAGATGAATGCCATATATTATTATTGTAAGAGGATATATCGGGTTTTTGTACCAACACTTACATAGAGATATCAGGGAAGTTATTTCCTTTAATACATGTAATCAAATAACAATGCGTCGAAGATAACATAAAGGAAATTTCTTCGCAATTGCATTCTTTTTTTTCGTTGTCATAATATGTACAGATGTAAGAGCCTGCATTTTAAGAGCGCGCATCAAACGTGAAGTGTTTTGCCTTAAATAAAAAAAGGAATATGTTCATATCCGTAAGGCGAACGAATTCGATGCTGAGTTTATTTTGGGGGTAATTTTGCTATATTATGTTATAACATTTCTATGGAGTATTTGCATTGCCATGACCTGTGCATTAAATTTACGTAATGCACGACCTTCCGTATGTGGTTTAGTCTATTTTTACAACAGGTGAATTTCTTAACAAAGCGAAAAAATGTATGCAAACTTTTCTGGTTTTTTTTTTTTTATATATTTTTTTTTTATGCATTTTAAACAATCTAATACGGATTTTTTTTTTTAAAAGATTAATGTTTTAGCATCGTATTTATATGCGTATTTAATGCACGGTTTTCAAAGGATTTTGCACTCGTGAATGACCCTCCTAAAGTCGGGTCATTCTACTCGGGCCAAATTCCTTTGCCCGTGCGCAAAATCCTTTGCCCGTACGAATATAAACACTCTGCCTCAACATTAATTTTTGAGAGACCTCCTCGGTCTAGTGGTTAAACCTTCGGTTTCGCGAGCTAGCGTCTCGTGTTCGATTTCCGGTGGGTCTCCACACTGGTTAGTGCACCACAACTGGTTATCAAAGGCCGTGGCAGGCTTGGTTATCGATGTTATGTGTGTCCGTATCATGTGTTTTCGTCCGGGTCGTTTCGTGATGGAATTGTTACTATCATAACCGATTACGCAGGTGACGACCCCGTCATTGTAATTGTGTGTTCATTCGTCATCGTCGCATTAATCTTTAATTGTTACATGCTACAGCTACAGCTTTAAATATCGTAATAAAATTAAAAAAATTACGGCGAAATCTGCTTTTATTCGTGAATATGATCCTTGATATCGAAGCCGTACTTCACCATTATTTTTCAGAAATTGGTATCATGAAATATTTGAACAAGAAATATTCTTTTAGGCCAGGAATCTGTAAATATTTGATTAGACATTCAGAGAAGGATGTATCTACAGTGCACAACCTGCTGCCCAGTGAAGTGATGATTGGAAAGAATGAAATAAGTTTATAAAATGGGATGGGACGACTATAGAAGAATAGGATTTGATATGGGACAGTGGGACGTCGGATGGGATGGCATATTAGATATTAGATATTTTGTAGTGGGGTAGGTGATAGAGATTGGAATTGAGTGTATTATGAGGGGTGGAATGACATGAGACAAATGATTCAATGTCACAACCTGGAGTAGGATTACATTTGGGATGGAAGGTTTGATGGCATATGGGATGGCAGGTAGATATACGCGGATGATCTTTGAACAGAAGGGTGTTTTGGCCTATTGGTCAGAGTGTGGGAATGAACAATGGACGAAGCCTGAGGAAGAGATGATATCTGTGGTATAGGATAACCCGGGGAAATGTGACGCACCTAAGCAAAAAACCTCAAATTCTCAGAAACGAAGAATTCAATTTCAAACTCACTATGCCCAGTAGAGACATTAACCTTCATGCTGCATTAAGTATTAACACAATTTCTATTGTTGTCAAAGAGGTATATATTCTGATTCAAAGTGACAAAGGTGAAACGCGACATATTTCCCCTATACGGGGAAAATGATGCAGTCATTGATTTTAATGTGGTAAACAGTTTCTGGAAGCTCTTTGGTACAAATATAATAAATTTGAAGGTAAACTTCATCAACAAAATCATATAGAATAATAGATGCTTTAAGAAACATTATTAAATGCTTAGGTGCTATCGCCCACTAAAATAAGAGGCAAACTATCAAAAAACAAACGAAAAAACATATAGTCCTACATTAATACAGTAACATTTCATCGCGAAAGTAGTATATGACATTTGCATACTTTACGACTGCGACATTTCCCCCCATTAAAGCTACTGCTTTCAGTTGACATCATATTACCTTTAGGCTAATGAGAAATTAATCCTTACTATCTGAATCTGAATCGGTTAAGTCAGCAAAAATCCTTCAAGAGGACATGAACGCCAACCGAGGCAACGGTATCGTTAAAACGATACAAACCTTGGAAACAAGTTGTTTCTTGCTGGGGCATTTCTATGCCATTTCGTGGGGGAAATACTAAAAGCATGAAGGTATCAGCATGCTGAAATTACTATCTTACATCATCGATATTTTGAGGTTGTTGATACGAGAGAGAGAGTTGAACACACAATTACAATAACGGGGTCGTCGCCTGCGTATTCGGTTATGATAGTACAAATGCTATCACGAAACGCTTAATACGACCCGGACGAGAAGACAGGTACGACGTACGGACAGACATAACATCGACAACCAAGTCAATGTCCACGGCCTTTGATAACCAGTTGTGGTGCACTGGCTGTCTACCCACCCCAGGATTGAACCCGGGGCCTCGTGGTCTGTAGTCAGGTATGATAACCGCTACACCACAGTAGGCAGATAAATTTGGAAACAAGCAGGGAGAGAGAGAGTGAGGTTGTTGATATAAACGCTCAACTTTTTCACTGGTAAAATTCGACGTATAAGCAGCCCTCTTTTTTACGGAAGTTTAAAAGTGCCATCCAATATACACAGATGTCAAGATAATTAAGTCTATATGCCAATTTATGAGCCCATCTTCCACGCCTTATTCTGGTATTAAGATGTCTTATTCAAATATTTTTTGTCATAATCACTTCCTGTGATCAACAAGTTGACATGTTGTGAACCAATTAGATGTCAAGTTCACTTGTCATTTCACTAAGTTGTCTTGAATACATATGCAGAAAGAAAAAAAGTTGACCCATAAACTAATTACGAAAATGTTGGGAAACATGTAGCTAAAAAAAATGTGTTTTGACTATTTTGTCAGGAGGTGAAAGAATATTAAAAAACCGACTTAAGTACGAAAAGGTTGGAAAATTGACGTTTTTTCTCTCGAAAATTACAACTAATTACGAAAATGTTGGAAAAAGTTGAAAAATGTGTTTTGGCTAGATAATTGGTCTTCCATCTTCGGTCTTCGTTTTAGAGGTCTTCGTTTGATAGATTTTAGAAGTCTTCTATCTTCGGTTTTCGTTTTGGAGATTTTAATAGTCTTTCATCTTTGGTCTTCATTTAACGACTTGCTGTAATTTGAACAACGCTCCAAGACAACTACTAAGATATGATAAGTGTTCTTGTTTCGATATGAAGTCGACTTGAAAAAGCGGAGAATCAGACTTGACGACAAATATTATTGTAACAAACAAGTTGACTTCCCCACTTTGCATATGTGGTCAAGACAACTTAGTGAAATGACAAGTGAACTTAACATCTAATTGGTCCACAATATGTCGGCTTGCTGATCACAGGAAGTGGTCATGATAATACAAATTATTTGAATAAGACATCCTAATACTATGAATAAGTGTGGAAGATGGGATCATAGGTTGGCATATAGAGATAATTATATGGACATCTGGGTATGTTGGATGGCACCTTTAAACTTCCGTACTTGGTCAACACTTCAGCTTAAGGTAAACAGAAAATGGTGGCGCTAATCAATTTTTCAGTATACGGCAAGGAACCTTAACGGCGCGACAAATTCCCCCGTGCGACAAATTTCCCGGTTACCCTATGCAGCGGTGAGTGGTATGACAATCACTTGGAGATGAGATGTGACGGAGGATGGAAAGGCATAGGGGTGGCTGGTGTGATTTGTGATAACCTTAGTCACCTTCAAATTTGCTCCGCCCTAATTCTATAAATACAGCGACTTCAAGTTAACATATTTCTTTGAAAAACATAACTTTTATTGCAAATATATAGCCTGATAGAAATGACCGAGCCATTCCTAACACATCCATTGTCCTTTAATTATAAAACGACATTATAAATAGGTTTCCATTCTTAAAATTCGAGGTCGGTGCGAGAGTGTGGATGCTATTGACCATCCATACGCCAGGCAGGGTAGTGACATTGTGAATACACATGTACCGTAATCTGGTAATCTTAAATCCAAATAACAAAATTATTGTTTAGGTTATGATGTCATTTTGTCTTTATCGAGCCAGTTTCCAAGTCATATCATGCTTCATTCACCTCATGCAGTGACCTTAGTGTTACTGTAGTGATCAGGCATTTCTATGAGTAATGGCGGACACAGGCAAACAGAAGTGTGAGGAAGCTTCCGTTTAAGAAATGTTGAAATTTTAAGTTGTCAAAAATTGTATGAAACGTGCCGTAGAAGAATGACGTCATACCCTTATTTCCTCAACACTAATATTGT